>VXBO01005596.1:617457-668899 GCA_013400135.1 Rhinoptilus africanus | reverse complement strand
GGCGGGAGGGAGGGGGGTGCGCTGCGGGTTTGGATGTAGCGGGTAGCGCTCAGCCGGGGTTTTATGTTGCAGCAGAATCGGGAGGTGGCAACAAAAGTTGTCCTATATCCCCGGCCAAGGTCAATTGCACCGGCCGTTATCTGGAAACTTTGCTGATGGGTTCGTTGCACAATGCATTTATAGGCTGGCTGTGGCTGGAAGCGTACCCTTCCCTAATTTTCCTTTTCATTTTGTTGTTTAATAGCCATAAAATAACTAAAAAGGTTAGGGCTTGGGTGTGGTTCCCCCTCCCCCCTTCATCTATATGCTGGAAGAAACTAGTGTCCTATGTAAACTGTCAATATGGCAAACTTCTTCCTTATTTTTAAACGTCTAGTAAGGGATATAATGCAGTAGGGAAAGACCTGATCTCAAAATACTGACCCTGGAGTTTAGGGGAAAATTTTGCATGGTGTTCTGGTATATGGCATTCCCTGCCTGCTGTAACCACAGCTTTGGGATCATGCCGATCAGTTTTTCCTCATATTATAAAGGACAAAGATGCCTAGCAGAAATTTTGGTAGTTCTTGCTATTGCTCTAGCTTTTCTTTGGTTTCAGCAGCATCTCTGTACTCAAGCATGCTCCCCATGTGAGTGCCTTCAGTATTGTTGGATGCTACTCCAGCTCAGGCTCGTTTTGAGTCCAAACACTTGAGCCACTGTTAACAGCTTTCCTGCACCAATTGTAGTTGGAAATGCCTGATTGGAGTCACCTTTGTCAGTATCTTCCATTCTGTCTTAATTTCCTGCTGCAGTTTATATTTTCTTTGAATCTTGTATCCAAATGAGACCACTGGCTGCTTCAAAAATTATTTATGTGTAACAGCACTGTCCAAGGCTAAGGACAGTAGCAGCAGCTTTGCTAGACTGTGTGAGAAGGGTGTATGCTGACACTTGTTGCACTGGAGCACTTTGGGGTGTTGCAGGTGGAGCACCTGTACGGCTGGCACGGGGCTGGGATTTGGCATTATGTAAGGAGACGCGACTTGAGGATGAAATGAATAGGATAACACCCAAGTCAGATTTGAGACACAGATTAAGCGTGTGGAAACAGTTCAAATTATTTTCTGGTAAGTCACTTCCAGAAAAGCAGTGGCAACATCTTGAATTTGCTTAGCCATTTCCCAAGTGCCACCCCCATCTGTGTCAATACAGAAGCCATTCCTTGGAAGTCTGATGCCTGACTAGTGTTTGTGAGTAGCTTGTATCACCAGGCACGTTCCCCAGATTGGCTGGATGAGACTTGCCTCTGCTGCTGTTGAACACTGTTGTCTTAATTTGTATCTGTGTAGGTCTACTTCAGACTCCACCTAAATATCTTCAGTGTTTCCTTTCCAGTTCTCTGGAGATCGTACCATTGATTTTCAGCTGACCTACATCTTTAAGTTCAGGGTAACTTCTGCTTTGAAGGAGCACAGTGGTAGTACCGGGGGTGACTGGAGGGAGAACAGAACAACAGCAGACTTCTGTATAAACTATTGGGGAAAACCCCCCTAGTTTTCGTAATTGTTTAAACCTACAGGGTTACTACCTCATAAGCAAAGAGTTGCTAGACATTGGAGGAGAGACAGTAGAACAGGCAACTGAAAGCGATCTTTAAGCGATACTTTCATTTTTAGGAGTCTTAAAGCAAGAAATCAAAATCTCAACTTTTTTTTTACTGGAGATACTGTCTGCATGACTCTGTCAACACATCACATTCCACTTTTCAGCTGGTGGAAATCTGTGTTCATCTGGAGGAATGAGTATCTGCGTCTTCTGATGAGCAATCTTCTGATACAAATCTTAAGAATTAACTTGTATTCCTACTTCCATTCTGACTCTCTGAAAGTCTAGTCCATATCCAGTTGTGCCTGTGCTTTAGCTTTTTTCTTCCTTTCTTGCACTTAGCTTTCTGGCATACCTGCAGTCAGCAGTTCATTCCTTTTCAATAGACTTGAAGTCTTACAGCTCTGCCTCCTAAAACCATTTTTCACTTTTTCTAGTCACTGTGTTAGCTCTTTCATCTCCCTCAGTTTGACAGCTGTATTTTTTGCATGCAGGCGACAGCTGTGGTTGCTTTAGAAGGAACCTCACTGTGTTGTGTAAAAGGTTGCTAATACTTCTCTAGCTATACCAGAAAAAAGCATTCTGATAGGACCTCTCTTTGTCATGATTGTAAAGCTGTCCTGTAGGTGTCTTGCGATTGGTGGTGGTATCTAAGTCTCTAACTTGTTCCTACCTTGTGATCTCTCAACTTGTACCAGAAAATTTTCGTGTCCTGCGTCTTAGATTTGTGATAAGTTCTTCTTAATAAATGTGATCCCTCTGCCAACTTCAGCATGAGATCCCCTGTTGATACCATGACTTACAGACGCTGCCTTTCTAGTTGGAAGCTTACAAATTTCAGTAACAGCTTTTTGTGATCATCACAAATGAAAATCAGGCCATTTAATATTTCTGTTGTTAATCATCTAGCAAAATTTGCTTGTTAGGAAACTGACTAAGAAGCCTTATCTGTATTGTACTTATTCTACCTCCGTAGCCTTGTTGAAGCCCATGTTACAGCTGAGTTTATGGACAGTGAAGCAACATGTCCGTTAAAAAGACTATGGACACAAAGGATGTTTTTGATAAAAAGCTACTGGTTTTCCATTCATTTTCTGTTCACTTCTTTATTTTTTAATTTGAAACATAGATGGGCGCTAGAATACTTCTGACGCAAAATTCAGTCTGGTGGTCCCTGCAGGCAGTTTGGAATACAGCTGCTGAGCTCCTACTCCCCAGCTTACAGCACCCTGTCCAATTACACTTACTAACAGTCTTTGCTGCCAGACTTTAAATTGCTGAGTCGGTTTTCTTGGGTGTTACGGTCTGGAAACTGGGCTTGCCCGCAGTCTTGCAACCTGTCAAAAGCTTCTACTTTGTCTTGAGCTGGTATTGCAGATGAAAGCACGTATTTGTGAGATGACTGATGGTTGTCCAGATGCACCACTGCAAAAATCCTCCCTTCTTCCTTCTTGAAGTGATTCAACATATGCCAATTTACTACTATATAGCCCATCTTGGTTTAGATTTTGTAGCCTTCATGCTGTGATATTGTAAGATATGAAAAAAAACACCCAGAGGAAACCTAAATAGCCAAGTAATATGGCCAATAGCTTTGGAATTTTTTTTTGAGTCTTTAGAAGAAGCTCTCTTAGACTACTGTTATTAAAGTATTGCCTGTTTTGGTCTCTCAATGCTGTCATTTTGGCTGAAGAGAGAGCAAGATGGCTGGTTAAGAGCTTAAGTGCTGGCTCCTTCTGCTGTTTTTAATGGAAATAAAGCAGTAATTGCAGGCACTGTCTGCCCTTTGAATGAAAAAAAATTGCTGGAAATGAAGCAGGAGAAATCCCATGAAAAATGAAAGAAGGCTATGTGGGCATGAAGTGCGTGGGGGCTGCAGGCTTTTTGCTTTGAACAAGCAAGAAGCTGTTAGGTGTGTGCAAAAATTCAGCAGACTGGGATAGGCTGGCAGATTTGTGTATGTGGAAATGCAAGTCTCTCTTGAGCAACTAGGAGATGTGGATGGCAGCTTTAGGATAAACACGCAGGAGAACCTCTCAGTATCACAAGGACTGACCACTTCCACGGGCTGAAATTGTTTATGCATTCAGTACTCCGCAAACACTAATTTTACATAAAATGCTGCTGTCTTTGGGTCCAGGCGGAGGGTGGGCAAGGGAATTCTTACCTCTCTAAGCAGAGCATGAAGCAGGCCTTTAAAGCAGCAAGAGCAAATAGTAAGAAAAATATTTTTTTCTTGTCATTTTGATAACTTAAACAATTTTAAAAGATAATTTAATTTTTCTTCCATCAACTACATATTATACAAATAAACGAGCAGTTATTTTTAAACACCTTGAATATAAAACTTGAGTGCGTTCTAATTATTTTGGCATCTGTAACATGGCTTTATATAATTGAATATAGTATTGAAAGCCCTAATGTTCTTCCAGAAGTTCCTAGTGGCAGATATAAGAAACAGTTCATGTGCAAAAAAAAAAAGTCTTCAAGCTTTTCATTTTTTAATTTTGCCAGTTTTGTTGTTTAGCCTTGTACAAGAGATGAAAATAGATGGGAAAGGTTTCCTGTTACTATTGAGACAGTAGTGAGAATAACTGAATTGTCACACTTACGGGAAATGTAGGTTATCTTTTTTTTTTTCCCCTGTAGCAGGCCATACACTTGCATGTCAGTTATTGCCTCTTAATTTTGAGTTAAAAATGATAGACTCCTAGCACTGCATCTCCTTTTTGGTCTGATTTAGAGAATTTTATTTCTTAGGTTGTAGAACGTAGAGATTTAAAAAATCCATGTTTAAACTACCTTGTTCTGATGGTCACTGTTTTACTATTTTTAAAGATAGTAGCGTTCTTCAGTTTTTTACAGCTGTTGCTTCATACTAGCAATGGTTTTATTAAAGGATAATAAAGGAAAAAGTAAAAATGTTACTTTTATTTGTATTGGTCTGTTATATGAAAACCAGAAAGACGAGTTGTAATGTAACCTGATCTATAAAAGTGGGCTCCAAAAGTGTCACCTGGCTACCCTGGCAAAATGGGGTGTTCTAGGAATTACTGTAAATAAACTTGCACAGTGATGAAAGATCTTCCATACTTGACTTGGAATTTGTCATTTGGTTTCTTTATCCTTCAGTGCAAGCTTTCAGGTACAAACACACAAATAATGTGAGCTTTGAAATGTAACTTGGAGTATGACCATGGCACCATATTTAAGTCTGACGTGCTCTCCAGAGCAATGTACAGACCAATACAGGCTGCCTAGCTTACTCTACAATTGCCTAATAGAATATTAAGCGTATTTTAAAATACCAGAGAATAACACATTTCAGGCACACTGATTTTTACACATTCTGTTTCATGTCCCTGCCCTGCTAACATACAGAAGGAATAACTGACATAGGATGATTGCTGCCTTAGTTTTTCCTCAGCATTTTTTTTTTGATGTTTGAACATCATCTGTGTGGTGTAGGAAGGGGTGTATAGCTCAAAGAATCAAGACCTCTAAATAGCTTCCAAAATGGCTCTTTAGGTGTCTACAGAGGCAGTGCGTGCTTATGGTGTATCCCTGCAAGCTTGCATGGGGTTCTGCAGTGGTTTTAGCTTGTGTTGATAAAAATAATTGAATCTTAGGTTGCTGTGGCAGGATTTATATCAGGAAACCAACTTATAAAACACAAATGCCTTGTTATCCCTGCTTCCAGAGAAAAACAGCTTTCTGCAGGCACTGCATATGCACCTTGACTTCATGTTGGGTCTTTTTTGACAAAGGGTGACTGCTTGCTCGCAGTGGGGAGCCTGAAAGTTCAGCAAAGCTGTAGGAATTCAGCTGTCCACCATGTCAGAAAGCATCAGTCTTCACTCATGCCTCTTCAGATACAGAAATCAGTCAACCATGAGCTGCTTTTTATTGCAGCTCAAAATAATCAAGAAATTTTGATTATTTTTTTTTCCAGTACTTAGGGTATTACTTGTCTATGCCATACGAATGTGTTTTCAATGGATTGGATAGTTGCTTAAAATGGGTGGATGGGAGAAGGAAGTACGTCTGTACCTGTCTAACATCAGGCTAAGGTGTCCTGCAACAAAATGTGGTTTGTGTTCTGCCCTGTTTAGAACATGCTTTTTGAACTAGTAATATTTGGTTTACATACTTGAGAAAATATACTTTATAGCTTACTTGCACCATCCTCAAAGTTTACTTTGAGGAATTAAACTGGTGACTAAGTTTCTGTTTGAATTGCCCCAGTTAACTCAGTGGTGCTCAAAACTTACAAGTTACCATTTTCTGTGAAATAGCAGAGTGGCAGACTTCTTCAGAAATACAGATGTGTGTGTATGTATGCATATCTCTCGAGCTCGGATTTGTAGCCACATGTAAGAAAACATCATTCGTAGATATGTAAGTTTGCGGACCACAGGTTGATGTGTATTCTCTTTCCAGTCTTGTTTGTAGAATGCTTAAAAAGCTTCTTTTAATTAGATGTCTTTCACCAGTTATTCCAACTTGAAGATAGATGTGTTTGGCTTTGGCCAGCCACTGACTTCATAAAACACTACAGTCTGACTTAGTGCTTAAGCACTTCTGTGGAACCAGTCCTATAAACGTAAATATTTTAAAACAAATTTTGCCTTTGAAGAGGTATGGTTTTTTCCCCAAGTATCTCAAAGACCAAAAAAAGGCTAAAAGGTAACTGGTATTTGTCAAGTAACCTTGTCATGTCTTTACCTGCAGCTGAATGGTTCTCAAAGACTTGGAGCTCTTGTTTCTGACAAGTGCTTGGAAGCTGATCCCTTAGTCAAACAGATTATGTTGCTGAGTAACCAGTAAAGCCCTGTTCTCCTGCTCAAGATTAGGCTGTGGTTTCAAGTTACAAAGAAATGGGCAGCAACGTGAGTTTTAGCTATTCCCCTACTACCTTATGTATTTTCTCCCTTGGACTGTTTTGGCAAGCATAAAGGAAGAAGGACATACTGTAAAGTGGATTGTGGAACTGATGGTTTTTTCGAAGTAAAGCTTCTTTTATAGGCACCCGTGGTGGGTTTTTTGTTTGTTTGCAGGGTTTTGCAGCCAGGAGTCTCCTTTTGCCGTATGGCTGGGTGCAAGGTCCGCACCCTTCATTGCACCATGAGACCTGTCACATCTGATTCTCCAACGCATACCAAAGCTTAGGGGGAGATCTTATGTTACAGGTGACTTGCGTGCTTGTTGACGTGAAGAAATGTGTTCTGACTGATGTACCATAGTAGTATAGTGCTGTCTGTTCCTGATAGGAACGCTTTAGCTGAAGAGCAAAACAAAGTACTTTAAATAGCCGGAGGAATGTACTCAAATTCTGAATCACTATAAAAACGTGTTAGACAAAAATGTGAATTTCCTGTGAAATAAAATTTTTAGAATAGAATTTTAATTGTAAGTGAAAGCAGAACTTCTTCTGAAGGCGGCTGATGTCTTCTCCCTGTTGCCATATAGCCTTAGAATCAGATCTCAAAGAAAAAATCATTTGCAGATCTATTTTGGAAGTATTATAAAAATACGTGCATGTATGTATTTATTGTTCATCTTCAGAATGCCAGTAAAGTTGCACTGACTGATGTCCAAGCATCATGCTGCTGCTTTCAAAAGTGATCTTTACTTAAAGTTTGGAGGGTATTTTAGACTTTATCTAATATGTTGTATAGACAGAACCCAGTTTTCTGGATTGCTTTCAAGATGCTGTGCTCAAGTTAATGAGTGTGAGGATTAATGTACTGCTAGTTGTTACGCCATTTCTCTGTTGCTGTACTAGTTCCTTGTTCATTGAGACTAAATCTTCTTTTTAACTTCTGTCATAGCAGGGGACTGCTTTTCAGTCTATTGCCTGTAAAGTACTTTGCTAGAGGCTCTTGAACTGGCTTAGGCTGATCTGAAATTGGGTAGCTGCAGTTGTGCCTTTCTGCCCCAGTTTGTGCGGGGCTGACCCTTGTATGTCTGTGTACTGACAGTGCTGAGTGTCTGCAGGCTGAAAACGAAGCTTTAATGGTACCAGCTATTTTCAGCCAGATCAGCTTCCTGAATTCACTGTGCCAGTGTAAGGGAGAAAGTAAAGATGTTGCAGCCTTGACTTTAATTAGCTTTTAAAGGGCTGTCAAGTCTGATCCTGAGGTTTTTTTTACTACTCTATAATAACTTTGTGCACATTACATCTCCAGCTCAAGAAAAGTCATTCTGAAAATGATTGCAGTAAAGGATGAGGACTATAAGCAATCACTCTGAGAATATTTTCAGGAAGGCAAAAGTTTGTTCCTTACTAAATGTTATCTGTCTGGCATTGCTAAGGCAAGTTGTAAGGCTCACTTGCATTTTTCAGCTTTCTGGAGTCCAACAAGAGACAGTGGCATTCTAAGACAAGGATACCAGGGTAACCTATAAGGGAACTGAGGAAGTGTTTCAAAACTACTGAAATGAGCCAGGGATTCTTAAAATAGCAAAAAGTCTTTGATAAAGGAAATCTTGAACTACAGTAGCAGGTTGACATGTGCTTTCTAATTTGAGATGTGAGCTTTTGCCTAAAAATTCATATGGTGAATCCTGCAAATATGATCCAGGGTTTGTAAGAGGGAAATGCTTTTCTGTGCTCCTTAGTAATGTTTTTGTGTTGTAGCATTGAAAGTAGTTTCCCAGTACTTTTAAGGAAGCTCCTGAGCTGAAAACAATTGGAAGTTCGAAGTGTTAGGGAACAGTGGAATATTTCCTGTTGATATTCTTCCCTGAGCATGTGCTTATGGCTGTTTTCAGACATACTGTAGGGCTTGATTGACCATTTTGGCTGTATTTGGGTTAAACCATCTTTATGACTCTTTCAGGTGCTTGTAACATTGTCAGACCAACTGTGTAGACTGAAGTTCTCCATGTTGAGTGTGTGAGCGTAGATTATATTAACTTTAATCGAAGTGGGTCCTGTTTTTCTCTCAGAATAGGGTTGGATTTTTTTTGCCTGTTAATGTTTCTGACACCTGTGAGAACATACAGTTCATCTGTTCTCTAGTAGCATTTTGACACTTTTTGTACCTCTTGCTGCCCTTAAGATTTTTCCTATACTTTGACCAGTTTAAAGCTTCTGAAATTGTTCACGTATACTCACCTTTACAGAGCTTGGGAGCTAAATCCTTTATCTGCTGTGCAGCTGCCTTCTCTTCCTTCTCTGCACAGTGCTCAGTGGTCTTCTGGGGGCAAGGAGTAATATAATATAATTATTTTTGTAAGCTATAATGCCCCACAGTTAAGGAAGATAGAAAGCAATAGTATTTTGTATAATCTTAAGTCATTTTCTACCTCTTTGAGAGCCTGATATGAAAACAAGAAAAATATAAGGAGGAATAGTTTTTTCTTGTAATTTGTATTACTCTGAGCTGTTGCTGTTTTAGTCTTCTGGAATACATGGCTGCAAACTGTTGCGTAACTTGCTTTTGACTTCAGAACAGTAAACGGGCCAAAACTTTGGCAACTTTCTATAGAAATTTTCAGTTGTTTGTCTGCAGGCTTAGCATTTATAGTGAGCAAGTCCCATGACGCCGCATGCCCTGTAATTACCTTTGGGGTTTTGGTTAACCATATCTTGGTTAAGCATATCAATAGGTGCTTATTACAAGTAGGCTGGTTAGCAGTTTCTCTTCCTCACTGCACTCAAAGGTCATGGCTATTCTTGGTCTTGAAAACAAGGTAAAAACTTGGCTACTAGTGGAGGAATTTTCTTTTTCCTCCTCTTAGCTGAATTCTGCAGCTCGACTGCTTCAGTCAGCAGTATTATGGAAAATAATAGCTTTACCTTAGTCTTTGGAGTAAGATAAACTTAACATTATAACTAGTCAAACAGATCTGATGCCATTTCTCTGGAAATCTTTTGAAGAAGCGAGTCAGTCGTCAACAGCAAGGCTTTTGCAGAGATGTGGGGAGGGCAGTGATCACTTGCAAGTAATACAGTACAAGAAATCTCAGTCCTTTCTCTGCATCCAGAGATATGGAACACAGATTTCCCTGCATAGTTCCGTTGTGTTCTTCTGAGCCTAATGAGGTTATGATGTAAAATTTGGTGTGCATAGGCCAGAAAAAAATGTAGGTGTGTAAGACTCTGCAGTCTTGATTTTTGGTAGATGACTGTAATCTTTGTGAACATGAACCTCCTCAAAAAAGACTGGATGTCCAGGCAACCTAGATCACTTATTCTCCTGGTTTGCCTATCGTACATTAAGGCAAGATGATTTGCTGGCTTTTTCGTGCTGATTTTGCATCTCTTTTGACACGGTGTCTTCATTTTTAAGTGATCTGTACATTTACAGCCTAGTCATTCAGGTACTGTGGGGTGTGTCTCCTGGCCACTTACAGATGGAAACATCTGAAAACTGCATCTACTACACAGAATAAAAAAAAACAACACACCAAAACCAAAAACATGCGAGTGAGTGCAAGATTGCTTGCTACCCTAACAGAAAGAATGTGTGTGGAGTGCTTTTCAGCCTTACCACACAATCTTTTAATTGCTAGCTGTCAGCTCTCGGCTTTTGTAGCAATTCATTGCCACTGAATACATTTTTGCTAGCGTACCGGGGGATGGATGGATTCTTCATGCCCTGGTGGCTTCAAATGCTAATGTTACCGGAAGGAAAAAATTGTGCATCTGAAGGTCTTGGTAATATAGTGTGGTCCCCTGGATTCAGACACAGTGGAATAACAGGAGAATAAAGCACAGAGGGAAAGATGCTTGAGAAAATGCTTCAGTTTCCAGGTTGGTAGAGACTTGGATAGTTGCCAAAGTGAACTCCCAGGCTGTAACACTTAAGAGTTTATTGTATGTATAGCTGTAAAGCCAATCTACTGGAGTTTATGTATTTTAATGTTGATTGCTTGCTAGATGTATGTGTTTCTGCTTTTTAAAAGGGTAATTTAAAATTAATAGATATACAAACCCAGCTCAATAGACTATTGATCAGGTTAGTCAACAGTAGTCAACTATTATATGTAAAGGTATAAAAATTCCTGGCTTTTTGCTACACTGCCAAAACCAGCAACCTGATTTATCCCTTAGTAGTAATTAAGAATTTTATGTTTAGCCTTAACTAAACAATGAATGCTGATTAAAACTATTCTACCAAGCCGGGAATGATTTAATGTGATATAATCATCCTTTTGTTCATCATTGTTGCTAGCTTCCACATGACTGCAGTGAGTGCTAGTTTCATCAGCGGAAAGTAATGTGTAATGCTTATGTCTGGGATCCCACTAGTGAATTCATAACTTGATTTTTTAAAATTCTCTTTAAATATTGTTGACATGGTGGTTCTTTGTAGTGATACAGATGCTCCACCGACGCATTCAAAATCTTTTTTCTAAAACTACATTTATTGGAGCTGTGTACCCTCTGGGAATTTTTTGTTAATATCAAAAGATCCTAGGAAGCTAAAACCTTTGGTTGTAAGGATCGAGTTGAGACACATTTGTGTCTAACCTTGTTGGCTTTGCTGACTGTTTCTAAGATTTTTAGATAGCTGAATAAAATATTTGAGTTGGCTGAAAATGTGAACATTTAGATCAGTTGCTAGGAATGATGGTTGCTAGTGGTGCCCAGTGATAGGACAAGGGGTAATGGGCACAAACTTGAGCATAGGAAGTTCCACCTAAACATGAGGAGGAACTTCTTTACCTTGAGAGTGGCAGAGCACTGGAACAAGCTGCCCAGGGAGGTGGTGGAGTCTCCGTCTCTGGAGACATTCAAAACCCGCCTGGACGCGTTCCTGTGTAACCTGCTCTAAGGTGGCCCTGCTCTGGCAGGGGGGTTGGACTAGATGATCTACTAAGGTCCCTTTCAACCCTATGATTCTATGATTCTATGATTCTATACTAAATGAGGTCTTTGCTGTGTTCCTTATTTAGCATAGAAAGAATTTGGAGGAAATCAGTACAGTGGAGAATTCTTCAGAGTAGAACGAATCTTGACTACAAATAAAATAAACACTACAACAAGAAAATACCTGTCAGATAATGCTCTTCTAGGTGCACCTCAGTATGCACACTCGTTGCATTCACAAAGGTATGCAGTCATCTTAATTGCACTCCCCAGTTTCTATAGGTGAACCCGCAGGGTATTTCTGTGAGTGCCAAAGGGACGTAGTATAAGTGATAAGCACTTCCCTGTCACCCTCATCGGGGAATTGTTTCCCTGTTTAATCCAATAGGAGGTGAGTTTAAAGACCATGAAGGTAGTTGGTGTGGACTGGACTGTCACTTCAGTCATCTGGTCCCAGTCAGTACTTTAACCTTTAGACTGAGGTTCTTGCTGCTAGTCTTTTAATTGCTTTTAAGGATTTGAGCAATGACCCTGCCCTTTGCTCCCCAGAGTTGTCCTTTGACTTCAGGGTAGGGCTCGTGTACGTTTTGCCTAGCATATGAAGTGAGTTACTACACGGGTGATTGAGTTTGTCTTACTAATCAGGACATGACTCAAATGCAAGTTAAACTGTTTATTTCCATGTGGTCCTGAATGAAAATCTTATTTTCATTGTCTTGTACTGCAAATTACTCTAGATATGAGGCATCCTGTTTTTTTGGACAGGTGGCTAAAATCTTTTCAGCTTTGAACATTATGTATCAATGGTGTGACCAGGTTACAGAGTCAAATTAAGTGAAATTAAAGTGTCTTGAAAAAAATTGATTAAATTTTAAACGTTTTCTGAATTTAAAAACAATGTGTTGCAGTTTTTCCTCTTACAGAAATGTTAGAAGAAACCAAATTGGGCAAGAGCCAGCGAAGTACTCTCCTGATAATTTAGTTATGCAATATTGTAAGCATGTCATGCTAGCACAACACTTCTTCTGAGAAGAAGCTTGTCTAAGACTAAAAATAAGAAAATTTTTCAAAAGCCCAATTTCTTAGCCCAAAGATGCCATTTCAGAAGAATTAGTTTAACTTCTGTGTGATGGAAAGGTCTTAATTTTCATGCTTGGCTGTCTATAGGACCCTAAGATTTACTCAGTATTGGAGAATTGTTATTAGATATTTTGTTGTACATCTTCATTCTTGTGCAAATTGTATTGTGTGTTTTTCACATTGTGCCTAAGCATCATATGAAAGTGTTTGTTCAAGGAGGTTTCAATGACATTGTCCCGACTTAGTTGTATTAAAAAGATTGGATGTTAATAATTTCACCTTTTTTTTTTTACTACTTGGAGTTCCTGGTTGCTTGTGTTTCACTTCTAAAGTCTATAATCCATCTGGCTAGGTGATAAGTACATTGCTGAAAAAGTAGATAGTACGAAGATTCCTGTTTTGTGAGCTCTATTTAACAGTCATTTGCAATTATTTATAGGTGCTGTTGGTCAGCAGTAGCCGATACCCAGATCAGTGGATTGTACCGGGTGGAGGAATGGAACCAGAAGAAGAGCCAGGGGGAGCAGCCGTCAGAGAGGTGTATGAAGAGGTAACAAAAACAAAGCAAAAAAACCCCAGCTTCTTTTTGCTGCTGCTATCTTCAGATGGGAATCAAGAAGAAAGAAGGAAAATCTATCTCCTTTATCCAGCATTGGCCTGAGACTTCCATGGTTGTGAGATTCAAAGAACTGCAGTTCTGTGTGTTAGAACTAGGGTATAGAGTGGTGAGGTGAACTAACTAGCTTGCTTCCCAGCACACTTTCATTTCATAGCTGAATTTCTATCTACCTTTATAAATACTTACTGGAAGGGCAGCTGTGACTTTATGCCAAATGACATATTATAGTAGTGTAGCATTTCTGTGTTTTTGCAGAAAATGTTTGACTCGCACCTCTTCTAGAACAGACTGAAGGTGAACTAACCATTAATGTGTAGCTACAAAAGAAAGAGAAATAAACAGACCGTTGAGGAGATTCCAAACTAAACAGATTAGAAACTGAGCAGTTGAGAATTCAACAATAAAAAGGCCTTGTTAAGTACATTTGTCTATAAAAAAGCACCACGAGTATAGTCTGCCTTTCTTTCTCTGCCCCTATCTCTAGGCACAACAGAGCTTTAAGTTTTGATGAATTAATGCAGTTTCCTACTCTGGTATGGTACTTAAATTTCAGATTCGAAATTCTGCTTTTTAAATTGTTCTCTATTTTTCCTAGGGAGACTGATAAAAATGTTAAAAGTTACTTGAATATCTAACAGCCAGGACTGTAAGCCAAACAGAACTTCAAGAAAAATCAGAGTCACTTGATTGAGCTAGAAATTATGTAACGCAGAAGTGTGACTACATATAAACTCTTAATTCTTTAAGTCGTAATTCTTAAATAGAAGGCATAAGGTTTTGCAGAAAGTGGATGTATCTTGACAAGTGAGTGAACTACAGGATTTCTGCTAGTTTGACTACTACTATTCACAAAACACACTAATACTGTTGCTAACTAGAATGTATAATGATTTTTTTATTAGCTGTGCTATCTAGTGGTTTGGCTTGCTTACCCTTAAGACTGTGTCTGTTGGCTTGTAGAGGCTTGGGAACTTGACGTAGGTGCAACTTGCACCACATTCTGTCTGCTGTTGAGTGTATAGGCACCCGCTTTCAGTAACTGTGGTTCAGTAACCCAGATTCAGCAACCCTCCTCCCCTCTCGCATGAGCAACAGACTAGTTCAGTATTCAGTGTTCTTTGCAGCCTTCACGTGGCAAGGTTCGAGCATAAATAAGCCTGCCTCATACAAAGCTGTTCCAGATTTTGTGTCCAGTTTTGCTGGGGGAGCTAGTTTTGAGCTGCACAAGACATACAAATACACAAGCATTTATCTGAGTAAAAGTCAAGAAGGTGGCCACAAAGCAGTCAATCAGAAAGGAGCAAAGATTTAGGATTCTAGGAGTGATTCAGCAAAGACTTCGGCTTCTAGATGTAACAGCACCTCTGGAGAAAGGCCTGGCACTTCCGTCTGTCACAAGGTGATTGGTGGGATTAAAAGGCACGGGATCACTGCTTCTTGTGAACACTGGTAGTTGTAGTCGCTGATCTGACCTAAGGCACAGTCCAAGATGAGGGATAGTAAAATCTCATCTCCATGTCAAGCTAGAGCTGACCGAACTGTAGTCATGTTTGGTTTTTTGTCTTTGGTAAAGAATGGATCATCTCTGGAGACATTCAAAACCCGCCTGGATGCGTTCCTGTGTAACCTGCTCTAAGGTGGCCCTGCTGTGGTGGGGGGGGTGGACTAGATGATCTCCAGGGGTCCCTTCCAACCCTATGATTCTGTGATCTTGAAAAGACCTGACTGCAGTTAGTATGTCATCAAAGTTGCTGTGGGGCTTTGACCCAGCTATTGAAAGCTGCCTGAGTGATCTGCCTTCTCAGCTTGCAGGGAATGCAGTGCTGCACACAAAGCGCTCAGCCTGACTTCGTAGCAAAGTATATAGCAGTGAGAGTTGTGACCTGGGGCTGAAAACTGCTATGTATAGCTCTGCCCTGAGAATATTCTGAGGAACAGAATTCACCTCCTAGCTTTGCTGGAGCTCTGCTTGCAAACTTCTGCAGTGGTGCAGTGGATGGTCCATGAGTAGTGGAGAAGGTTAAGCTAGGATAGCTAAGGAATGGGTATAGAATATTACTGGATGATATATAATACAGTATAAACTTAGGATAAATTTCTCTGTTCATGTAAAAGCCCAAGAGTGCGCACGCTGCCTGGACACTGTGAACTTCTCTGGTTCATACAGACACCAAAATGTTAGATACTTCTGAATTATATTTTTCCCTTTGCACATGCTTTCATGCCAGCAGGAAAAAAAAAAAGAGCAAATCGGAAAGTGGAAAAATAGGAGTACCTGATGTTATGATGTGAAGCAGTCCTTCCATAGCTCAGTTTTGCTCTTGCCCCCATTTCTTTCTGAGGGCAAAGCAAAAGACTTTCCCATACATCGTGGTGGTTCTGGTCAAGGATTGCAGTACTCAGCAGCCCTAAGCTGCTTTGAATCCTGAAGGCAGAGTCAGCCTCTTTCTCTCATACACAAAGCTCTTTTTTTTTTTTTTTTTGATTGTGTTTTGTTCAAATGCTATCGCACATAGTGAGTCTTAAAACCAGCCACCTGTAAACATGTGGCTTAGGCAAATGCTCTGATTACCTTTCAGTGTATTAAGTGCTGCGGTTTAACCCCAGCCGGCAACGAGGACTACACAGCAGCTCACTGGGAGGAGAATCAGAAAAGTAAAAGGGAGGAAAAACTTGTGAGTTGAGATAAAGATAGTTTAATAGGTAGAGCAAAAGCTGTGCACAGGCAAAGCAAAACAAGGAATTCATTCCCTGCTTCCCGTGGACAGGCAGGTGTTTGGCCATCCCCAGGAAAGCAGGGCTCCATCATGCGTAATGGTTATTTGGGACTCTGAACATCCACCCCACCCCCACACCCCCTTTCTTCTTCTTCCCCCAGCTTTATATGCAGAGCATGATGTCATATGGCATGGAATATCCTTTTGATCAGTTGGGATCAGCTGTCCTAGCTGTGTCCCCTCCCAACTTTTTGTGCACTCCCAGCCTGCTTGCTGGCAGGGCAGTGTGGGGAGGAGAAAAGGCCTTGAGTGCTTAGCAACAACCAAAACCACCAGTGTGCCATCAATGCTTTCTCATCCCAAATCCAAAACATAGCACTATACCAGCTGCTATAGCAAGAAAGTTAACTCCATCCCAGCTGAAACCATGCCAGCAGGTTAAGCTGCTCTGTAGCTGCTTAGGAAATACGTGTTGTCATCAAAATTTCAGTAAGAGGCTTTATGACAGAAAAGCTGCATGTTGTAAATGGCTCAAAAAATGCCAGCATTGTCAGTGTTTACCTTTAGAGACAGTTTCTCTTGTGGTATATAAAGAAGAGAACCCACCAAATATGAAGCTCTTGAGTGGTGCTAGAACAGGGGCATTTTGCTTAGAAATTAAACCAATTTTTATTCCAGCAGCTATGCTTTTTTTATTATGTTCTAGAGTAAGGCACAAACTTCCAGACACGTTCGGCTCTGAACTGTGATTGTAAATTATATATAAAGATTTTTTTCAAAGGCTAGGGACTTTAATAAGCAAAAATCATTTGGTGACACTTGTTCTACAGCTTCAGAGTTTCTGGGATTTGATGGCTTGAGTAGCTGATAAGTGTTAAAAGCTCATACCTTAAAGTAAAATATTTTTAAGCTACAAGCTGAATCTTATGTGCTGCCATGAGACTGCAAAACACCATTTTAAAAGAGAAGCCAGAATGATATTCAGGATTTTGACTTGAGCCATGGAAATTCATACTAACCTTTCTAGAGATGCATGTCCTTTCTATTTTTATACTAAGGTCAATGTCACCTGGCAAGCTGGTTACAGTACAGTGAAGTGTTACGAGTTTCGTGAATGAATAAACTTCAAAGGAGGCACGCTGTGGCACTAGTTTGAACTGTGTTTCTTCAGTATTGAGTCATGCACAAACTAAGCATCAGTTTCCATTAATTTATTAAAATAGAGAAATTGGTAAGAGTTGTAGTGGCATTTTTTAGTGGTAGGAGTGCTGATACCTCAGAATAGAGCCCGTTGGCTCTAAATATCCTTCACTTTCCCACCAGTAGTTGCATGTTTGAAATCCTTGTTTAAAACCCAACCAACGATCTCTGTAGTCAAATCTGTATGCACCGCAGTTGTCAAATCTATGTGCACTGCAGTTGTCCCATAGTCTGTCTGCCTGTGTGCATGGTGGCTCTAGACTTTTTTTTAATCCTTAAGTTCTGTTCATGTTAGTGACTTGGGTTTTTACCTCTACTAAATATTTAGTATGAATTTCATTGAAGTTTGTCTGCCATTTCACGAGTTACAGTAATTTAGAAAACCTGTCAAGTTCCTTAGGTACAGTAAGTTTTTACAAACCTGAAAGTAAAATACCAAAAAGAAGTTAAATTACAAGGAATCCCAGAAATATATTAAACCTCATCTAAATGAGGAGCTACTCTGATAATTAATTTGGAGCTTAGTCTTTGATTGGGTAGCATGAAAAATGGAAATAAGAGTTGTTTGCACACGTGGTGTTGGAAGAGAAATATGACACAAATAATAAGGGTGGCAAGAAGATGATGTCCAGCCTCTTAAATGGAAGGAGCACCCTCCCACTCCCTTTTCTTCCTCCATATCACCAAAAAAAAATTAGACTCTTGGCTTTGTTTGTAGTTAGTGGTATATTGAAATGCCTACCAAAAACCATGCCATCCTCCCACACCTATGAACGTGGCCTCTGAGAAGGAGAGGCTGATCCTGGAGGTGATTGTGCTGCAGTGGTGAAAATGGCAGTAATGTTGTCTAAGACCTCTTGCAGGAAATAGAGTAATCTGCTCCAGTGAGTGTCTAATAGTTGAAAAAATGATTGGGTGTTACAGGCTAGGACTAGGTAGATAATTTTAAAAGTAAATAAAACATTCTTTAAGCTGAAAGATTGTGGCAAGTACAATGAAACCCTTTGGGTTTTATAAGAGTATGCAAGAAAGGGCAGGAATAGTCTTGCAGTGTGCCTTCAGGAGCCTAGCCATTAAAGTACTATCCAGTAGATCCCACAGATAAAAATAACTCTTAAATCTTTCAGATTTTAAGCAACTTCTGCTTTCAGTCTGGTAGACTGTCAGCCTAAAAATTAAACTGCAGCGTGACTCTTGCTCCATCTACAGGAAACAAAAGGCAAGTCTGACTGCATATCTGCGACTGCGGCATGGCTGGAGCAGCCAACAGTGAAGGGCCTCCAGGCCAGAAAGATTACGAGATGAAGTGGCCAATTTTCCCTCTTGGCGTTGGATTTCAACTAATACTAAAATACATGCATAAATTCAGATTTGAGATCTTACTGGCATAGTACTCAGATTTCCTTAGGGAATCCTTCTGGGGAAGTGTAGCACTTAATTCAATTGTTTGTCTGCCAAAAGAAATGGTGTTTTTTCAGGCTTTTCTCCCAAAGTTGAGACTGTCTCACTTGCTTATTGTAGCCTATAGGATTTTTTTTTTACTGAAAGAACTCTTATTTTAACAGCTACAGGCACATCATGGCTAAAGGAAGAAAGATATTTTTGTTACAGACAAAATGGTTCAAAGTCTTAAGAAATTAGCCAGTGTATTGGATTAGAAGGTTACTATTAGGAAAGTGGGAACTTTATTTGACTTTCCAGGGGAAAAGCTGAAGCATTTCTTGGTCCCCTAGCTCATAATTTTGACTTACATTAAGGTAAGAACCTGGAGGAAATACTTTAGTTAGCAAAAGCACTTAAAATGAATTCACAGTCAGTTTAATGGTACTTTTTAAACTATGAAGATGAGTTTATTAAACTCATGAAGATGAGTTGAATATACTACTTTCAGGGAAAAATCATGAGACTCTATTTACCACCTTTTTATACTTTTGGGTATAGAGGTTTCAAAAGACACTGTTGTCTGCAGGAATGATGTTTTAGAAGCATGTATCTTTGCCTAGAGAGTAACTAGGCATCAGTGACAGCAATCACATTTACTTAAAGACATCTGGTTGCACAAAAGCTTTGGGTTTAGGGGAGGGGCAGTAATTTTTTCCCTCTCTCTGGTAAAGCATAGTCCCCTTTAGAGCAGTTCCTTGGCACTTGGAAAAGCTTTTCTTAATGTTTGAGAAACCTGTGAAGTCTATACTGGGCTACACAGAGTCATGCTGTTCAACAATATCTTGCCATATCTGTAAGGATATTAAAAAATCTTGGGGTTCTGCTGCAACTTTAGGGAGGGAAAAACAAAGAAATTACAAAACTTGCACAGATAAAACTACACACGTGGACACCTGAAATATTACAAAAAACCTAATCCCACAGATTGATATTGTTACTTTTGATGGAATCGGATGATGGAAAATTGCTTTTTTAGTTGTTTAGTTTGACACAAAGTAGAAATCTTAAAGGATATAGTGATTCCTAGATATTGCTCCTTGAGAAGAAAGGCAAAAGTCGGGGATAGAAGTGTAAGTTTGTAGCCTTTTAGGTTCTGTTTCTCTTTTTTTAAAAGATATTGTTATGTTGAGGAAATTAGGACTGATCAGTGAAGTATTTCTTTAGTGTGTGTTCCTTTAGGCTAGTGATTGCTTTTTCATTGCCCAGTGTAAAGCACAAGGAGTCTTCAGTGCCTGTTGTGGCATAGCTGGCCCTTTCAGACCTAAATAAGGGTCTGTCGCTTCCATAATTCATGTGCTGTTTAATCACATACCTGGCAGGTCCAGTTATATATTTCACCTTCATGAGCTCTAACAGGCATCTCTGTCTTCACAGCAGACAGACGGAAGAATATCATATGTAGTTTTGCACTAACTTTAGGCTGGCTGTTGCTTTAAATGAGCAAAATGCTTTTTGAGTTGCAGGGGCTGTGGTCAGACTTCCTTCATCAAAACTGCTTAATAAATAACACCAGCCATCTGCTTTCTTTAAAAAGAAAGACACAGAAAACATTCACTTGTAAGATCTTGATTGGACTTACTGCTAAAGCTTGCACAGTTGACTGTCAGGAGTTACTTATTAAAATGTAATTAAGATCCATATGGTCCTTTATATAAAGACATAAGACATCAGTAACTTTATTTTGTTAAAGCTGGAAAACAAAGACCGAAGGCTGGAAAATGTCATCTTAGCACTAAGAAGCCCTATTTTAAATATTGGTTATACAACAAGACAAAAAAAATCTAAATATGGCTTTGTCTACCAGTAGACTACATATGCTTTTATGTCTCAGGCGTATGGACTCAGAGTTGTTTAGAATAAATGGATGATCACAAACTACTTCTTTTGGAGGAGGCATTATATATTACTTGTGGAAAAACAAACCCTAGAGTCAGAACATAACGACCACTTTAACTCTTGATAAAAAAAATACTAAGTGCAGGCTGATACACATAAAGGTTACTACAACTAAAAAGCTGTAGTAAAACTCTCAATATAAAGCCTTTTCTAATGTTACTAACTAGAAGAATTCAAAACTGTTTGTACAGAACTGGGGATATAAATTTGATTTTAAGCTTACTGTGAAAAGCTACCCTGTCATATGAAAAATAGCATACAGTAAGTCATTATGCTGCAGGATCCACCCAATAACCTACAGTTCATTTGTTATTGCACTTTGAAGGTTTGGACTTAAATTTCTGTGTAAAACAGAAATGGAGTTCTAATGATTCCTCCTCTAGATTCATTACTATACTACTTCAAATTCTCTCTTTTCATGTCTACTTCCCTGGATTATTTCAGTATTGGATGTCATTTATCTCTTTAATAAAATACAATGCACAAAGAAGGTGGTAAGTAAAACAGTATTTTGTTCTGAAAACTTGAAAGATTTATGCATTCTTTGACCCACTCATTAGGATAAGCTTTTGCATTCAAATGCTCTGAGTGCTCTGAAACTAGAAACGCCAGAAGCAATGCGGCACTGTCTAATTAAAACTTATGTTAAAATACTTGCTTAAATAACACTCATAAGGAGGAGTAATTCACTTATGCTGATGTAGGTGGCTGGTACTGATGTTTTAGGTTTCTTAAATTGAAAAGCATGCTAATACTTTTTCCTGTTTGTTTTTGTAGGCTGGAGTAAAGGGAAAGCTAGGGAGACTGCTTGGGATATTTGAGGTGAGCTATTTCTTTTACCTTTTAAAAACAATGTTTGGTTTTTTTCTGAGGGCTGATAAACTACAGAAACTTAAGATCTGCACAGCAGAATCGGATTTAAGTTCTTAAGTATTATCTGCCTTTAATTTTGCAATGCTACTGGAAATGCTGTGTTAGACAGGTGTTTTCCTTTAGTCGTTACATGATATGGGAAGGTTTGAATAGGAGGGTTTCAAAGTACTTCAAACTTTCCTGGAAAGATGACATTAGTACTTGGACAACATCTAGAAGATAAAAAAAAAAAAAAAATTTGAAAGAATATTGATAGGTTTCTGAAATGTCACACATGCCTTTTTTGGGGCAATATTTTGACTTTTCCTCTGTGATTAGATTTTGCTGAGATACCTCGTTATGGCTTTGATTTCCTAAAAAAGCTAATGCTTTGGATTACAGATAAATCTAACCTTTTACAATACTGTGTAGTTGAAAACTTGTATTTTATAATGTTAACATCAGATTCTGAGCTACTGACAGCACAGGGATGCGTACTAGATATAACTCTATTTTGGTGTTAGCGTTGCCCACTTCTGACCAGGTTCTGTATAGGAGCAGCCAGCAGAAATGTATGTGTGAGCCTTCAGATCATAATGCATCCAACATTATTGTCTTGTGCTGTATGATGGGTGAGAGGGGAAGTCCCTTGGTCTAGTAGTTTGGTATGAATCTTCACAGTTAAATTATAGATCAGCTTTCTGAGGTAGTGTGTTCCTGATAGGGATTTCCTGTGTGAAATATTACTTGGTAACTTATGACTACTCAATACAATGCTAAAGATGTTCCCATTGTAAAGTATGGAAACCATGACAAAATTAGAGAAGTTTCTGTTTGTAATTAGTAGCATTCAATATACCTGTGCCCTTTTTCTGATTTGTTTTGGGTTTATGAATACACCTGGATGGTCCTATGCAGTAAAAACTTGTCTCTTTTTAACTCTGCTGGTTAGTCTGCAGAAGTATTCCATATTTTGTTGCTCAGAAAAAAAAAAAAGAGACAGGATACCTGTCATCTTGTTGCCTTAAAACTGGGGCCTCAAGGGGTGGTGATTCTTTAGTAATTTAGCTGTCTGTTCTTCTGAAGCCATCTACCACCAACCATCTAGACCAGAGGAGATAAAATAAGTGTGAAGAGGGGCACTTCTAGGTTACTGCTAACTGAAATCAAGGCCCTAATACAGTTTGATAACATGGCCCCACGAACAGTTGTTAGTACCATTGAGGGAGGTGGCACATGGTGTGACCTGGAGATAGAAGTAAAGAGAAAATGGAACTGATATTGCTGCTGAGTCCTCGTGTTTGGGAACTACAGACAGAAATGCTGGAGTGTTTTAACAGATGTATTTACTCCCTTTAATAGTGATATTGACAAACAACTGTCTTGGTATATTTTTATTTCCTAGTAAAGCACAACAGTTTAAAACTGTACAATCTTGTAGTGAAACAGAGTGAAGTAGGAATGTTTATTGGCACAAGGACAAAACCATCTGTAAGGGGAGCTTGGGCATAACATCTCTTGGTTCTTAATAGAGTTGTAATCATAGATGGTCCTGGGTTTTCTAGGAGCTCAGTTCTTTTCCAAGGGGCGGTATGGTATGGTTTGGTTTGGTTAGTGGGGCAGCACCTTTAAGGGTGTGCTGTGGAGGCAGCAGGGAGTAATGCCTGTGCAGAGCTGGCATGGCCTGGCTGCGGCACGACCACCTTTCCCTGAGCAGACTACCTGTGTCAGTCTCCGAATTTGACTTGCCTCGTTCAAAAAGTGTGTGCCTTCCAAATTGGTGGTTAGTGCTCCTAACATGGCTGATCTGGAAACGATTTTTGCACTTGTCACGGTTGCAAACAGACTATTTAATCTGCCTCACTTAAGTGAAACTTCATAGCCAGCACTGAGTAGATGATCTGGCCACATGATACAGTGGTTCCATCTTACAAAGTTGGCTTTTTTTAATAACCTTTAATCTAGCAACATGAGTTGCAGAAACAGTTTTAGCAAATGCCCTCTACTGTGGTAACTTAAAACATGTGTAAAGGATAAGTAATGGGCAGTACTAGTAGACAGCTGCTAATACTTTAACTGGATGACCAAAAACAGTTTGGTCCCAGCTTCATGATCTTCAAATTTGCTTGGATTGTTTGGTTGGTTTCTTTAGCCTTGTAAAACAGAACAGCTGTTGTTTCAAATAAAACTTAAGCTTTCCCATCCTTTTGGGCCTACTCAGTACAGATGTTTATTTAGTGAAAATCAAAGCCAGGTTTTGCTGGCAAGTGTCCTTCAGAGGTAAGTAGTTTCTAATCTTATAGTTGTGGTAAGTCTGTAAGTAATTTTTTGCTGAGAATTAAAATGTCTACCTGTATTATTCAAGCAGAACCAGGATCGGAAGCATAGGACATATGTTTATGTTCTTACTGTGACGGAAATACTGGAAGACTGGGAGGATTCAGTTAATATAGGTAAACCTATTCTCTGCCTTCATGTGCTACACTTAAAATGTTATTAAGCAAACTTTTTTCATTTTCTGAAGCAATTCATATAACTCTAGGGGAAATACTAATTCTGTTCTATAAACTGAAGCTACTGAAAGTACTGATGCTGTTCTTTGACACTTTTGTACACATATAACTAGGGTTGTTTCCAACACACTGTTATTCTTATATTAATTAGAGTCTTCTAAGTATTAATATGGAATGAACTTCATTATTAGTTGCTGGTACAGCTCTTAATCTTGGGTTTAGGCCAAATATTGTACCAATTACTTTTTCCTTCAAAAGTAGAATGTGTTGCTGCCTAATACTCTAGGGTGTTTTTGAAATTGTCTTTGGAAAAAAAACTTTGGAAAGTTTCCCCTGATTCTCCTGAAGGGGGGAAAAAAAACCCCAAGACTAGTATTTACTTTTACCTTAGCCTTATTTTTCAGTACAGACAGGGCTCACCTTAAGAGTTTCTTACCTGCACATCTCTGTCATACAGATACCAGTGTCATACAGTTTAATTAGACTAAAATATTTCAGGATGCTGTATGGATCTTCCACTTTGAATTGAATTAAGTAAATATATTAACTGTTTTTTGTCCTTAATTAAAGGACGGGAAAAAAAAAACAAAACAAAACCACCAAACAAACAAAACTTAGTGCATTTGTCCAGCTGAAATATGAGTTAACTAAGAATTGGTATAAAAAATGACATCCTACTTTGGTTATGCTTTGCCTCTTTCAGGAGTGTTAACATTCACAAACTTTGCACTATTAATGTCTTAACAAATGGCATGTGATTGTAAAGGGTTTTTTCAAAACTGCTCAATTTCTCAGGTGGAAAGAGAATGTTTTGTTTGTAAAAGTGTGAAGTTGTGCAGAGTGCACTGTCTTAATTTGACCCACTTTTAACAATACTATTGTTGACCTTGTCTATAAGTATTTTCAGAGGCCTCTAATTTTAAAGGACTGAACTGACTTGCATAACAAAGATGGTCTTGGGATTATCTCACTAAGACAAGTCTTGGAACTTAAAAATATCTCTTGTACAAGGTATATTATTTTTGAAAACTTAGGGCTATCCTGAGTAGTAAGTCCATACATGGATGTTTTCATTATGGAATGCTGCTTTCTGAGTCAGACCAAGCCATTCTTCTCTAACTGCATGGATCTTCTTTCTTCAGATTGGTTTTGTGCTAGGCATGACAATGTAGAAAGGCAGCATTAAGTAATTTAAATTATAATATCCTTTTCTGTAAGGAAGTTTGGAGCATATAAACAGTCATATGATCTGCCCAGTATCTGCTTCAAGAGAGTTATCTGAAGGGCTTCATTATGAATTAATTTCAGTAAGCTTGAGTGATCTCCTGCCTTCATCAGCTCTTTCATTGTCTTTTCACTCTGTCTTGTGTGACAACTGGAACTTCTGATGTAAAAGAAATGAGAAAAAGCGCATGATCAGGTAGCAACAAAGGGTGCTGTTACAAATTTGTGACTCTCTTCTTTTTCTTTGTGGATTGTACTCATTCAGGAAGGAAAAGAGAATGGTTTAAAGTAGAAGATGCAATCAAGGTCCTTCAGTGTCACAAGCCTGTTCATGCAGAGTACTTGGAAAAACTGAAACTGAGCTGTTCACCCACTAATGGAAACTCTGTGGTCCCCCCTCTTCCAGATAATAACTCCTTATATGTCACTTCTGCACAGACTTCTGGGTTGCCCTCTACTGTGAGATAAACATTTGGATTACCTTTTTATTCGTGTCATCACAAGGGGAGACATCTGTGATCACGTGTAGGCATCTGTATACCTGTCAATTCTAAGTGAAATATGTGAATGTGTCATAATGTCAGATTTATTTTAACATGTTTTTCCTTTTTAACAGTGTAAAATAGTATTTCAGCAAACCAAAGCCATATATGGATTTTTTTAAGATGCCTTAATAGGCCATTTTTTAAAAAAAAAATTAAAAAAAGAAACTTGAGTATATAAATCTCCATATCTGCTAAAATAAAATATGCATCTCAGTGGTGTTCAGCTTATTTAAGACTTGTCAGTTTTAGTCAGTAGTTCCGCAAGAGTACTTGCTTCAAAAAAAGCTTGAGCAAATAGTCTTCTACTAAACTCTTAATTGGTATCTGCAGATGAAGTGCTAAGATCTTAAGATGGCACTGTTTGGGTAAGTGGGCATGTTGAAGGCAGAGATTTGTAAGCGAGACTACGATAAAGCACTAAACCACGTTCAGCCCCTCGAGAGCAAAGGATGAGAGAAAGGACACGAAGCACTGCTTGCCTCAGTTACCCAAAAGGTTGCCTTGTCCTATGCAATCTTCATGTAATGTATAACTAGAGCAAGAACAATCACTTTGTCTTGCAACTACCAAAATTACCCACTATACTTCTGTTTCATTACTTAGACAGCTGATGAACTGTCAGACTTAAATGAAAGCATTGTAGGTCCCTCTTCCCCCAGATTTTTTTTCCATTTTGATATGTTTTGTTCATGGTGTAATTACACTGTAGGTTCCAAAAACTTCTAATCCTCAATGAGAAGTGTCTTTACTGCACTGTTCCTGCAGACTGTAGTAATTTAAAAATGTGTAGAGGAAAGTAAGACTTACCCAAGGGACACCCTTACATTAGAGGTGCCTATTAGCAAGCATGGGCTGAGGTGTCTTGCCCAGCAGGAGCTGCTGGTGGTACCTCCTGGGCTTGGAGGCAGGTGGGTTGATACTTAGAGAAATGGAGAAATAATAATCCTTCATCTTATTCAGAAGGTGTGCTGAGAGCCTGTTTTAAGTTAATTCTGAAATGCTTCAGTTCTGCTGTTTTAAAGTCAATTGATTAAGCTTCTTGAATTACAAGCTGTCCTCTTGATAAAACTTAGTGGAATAAATGAGGTACAACTGACAACTTTCCTATTCTTAATAATTTTCTCCTCTTTTCAGACAAAAAAGATGCAGACTAAATCCATGGTTGGTCTTAATTTTTTTACCATGGGATTACTCCTCTCCTGTGTATGTTTGTATGTATGGTTTCTTCCACAAGAACACAATCTAATTCGTATAAACATCCTAATTCTGATTTTTTTCTAGGATCTAAACTCAACTGTACCTCTTCTATAGTCAGCCAAAACAGAGGTTGAGGTAGACCATTACCTCACATGTGAAGTTTATTCTGGGTGAAGCTCATTCTCTTACACAACGTTTGAACCTTTGTAAATAGTCCAACTAGTAAATAGTGAGTGTAAAATGGAAAATAAATGTAATTTAAACCTTTTGTTACTCAATACACAAATGGTTAACTTCTACTTTTTTAACACAAATTGTGTAAAATGCTGCTATAAATTAAACTTTTTTTGTGCTGTTACACTTTTTTAGGAAAAGAAATGTTGTTGCCACAAGTTACTCCTTAGAAAACCGATCTTGTGCCATATGTAAATGCATTGAAACTAGGGAGACAGATGAGCTGATCTCATAATGCTGCTCTCTTTGAAGAGGCATAAATGCTACTGACAAGAGGCATGAGCCACAAAGCTGGAGACTTCTGAAATGCTGGGTAGGATGCTGTTTTTCCAGCCCCCTCTCTCCTGTTCCGAGTCACTTCCAGAACTGGAAGGAAGCAGAGAACTCTGTTCAGGGGCACCCAGAGGTGGGAGTATTGCCAACAGCGTGTCCTGCCTGCCAGTCCTGGGGGGGGCTGGGGAAGAGGCACTGGTAGTGTGCTTTACACTGAGCCTCATCCAGATGGGGACACCGCTTGCTCAGCTCACTTCTTTGATTGCATGGTCTATCAAAAGCACTGTTTTGCCAGGCAAACCAGAAGAAGGTGGAGTTGAGCACATACGGAGAATGTCTAACCTTTCCCAAAACCATACCCGCAGTGTGTAAGGGTACCTCTGGCTCGACAGCCGCCTTTTAAGAGAGAGAATAATTTAGCTTCCTTTTTTGATTAGTTCAATGCTCACTTTTTTGTTCAGTAGTCATTTTAACACTTTAAATTGAGCAAACTTGTACAGGCTTTCTTGTAACAAGATTATATAGAATCTGTGAAAGCTAAAACAAGAATCCAGAGTTTGAGTTCTTATTCATAAAAATGCTTCTGTCTCAGTTTCAAATTCTTGGAATGAAACCAATCCAAGCTTGTATGAGATTTAGTGGTAATGCATGATCTTATTTTGTCACTCTTGAATTATGTATTTGATAATAATGTAAAAATGTACAGTATTGCTGTTGCTAACAAACTCAGAGTTGATTGCCTATAAATATTTTGGTTATTTTTTGGTCACACATATTTGAGCTGTTCAGTAGTGCCAGACAGATTTTATTTTATTTTTTTTAAACAGCATTTGTTGTATAAATCTCTTCAGTCTCTATGCAACCTTCAGAATGAAGCTCTGTTGCTTAGTTTGACTCTGCTCCCTTTCAAAGAGAAGTGTTCTGTGAATTATAAAGGTAATCCGAAAATACTTCATTTATGCTACAGGGAACAACTGTAGTACAGAGGCAGCGGTATGTATGGCTTCAGTCCCAAGGAAATCTGACATAACTAAAGGATCTGTGTAAAAATCCGAATAGGAAGGCTAAAGGGTTTTTTTCCTACCTGTCAATTTAAATGTAGAGGCATTTTGGTTTTACTTGCATCTTTATTTAGGTGGCCCAAACCTATTTCATACAGAGCAGATTTGGACTTTATCTCATGTCATAAATTCTGTACAGAACATCCAGATTTGGTTCTCTGGAGGAGAAAGGGAAGAGACGAGTTGTCTCTTCAAAAAGTCCAGTTTGTCGTACTGCTGCTTTTCCCAGCTGTTAGGTTTCGAGATTATCATGAGTTAGATTATGGTGGTATCAAATAGAAATAGCCTTAACATTTAAAATCATGTGGAGCCAGAATTAAGTGAAACGGGATGTGCTTTTAAACACCACGAGAAATGCTGAGGTATTGCAGAGAGGCTGTTAAAGTGAAAAATCTTACTTTGGTGCTTACTGCACCCCTGACTTAGCCTAGCGTTGGTCTGTTAACAATGTGCTGTGAAAAATAAAACCTGGGAGGCAAACACTTGGTTTACTTACCAACAGGGTTTGTGAAGTGAAAACTGAAGGGAAGGGGTTGGGGGGCGGGGAGGGAGGGGCAAATTAAGTTGTAAACATTTTGACCTGCTTGCATGGATTTTTCTTTAAAGATTGATGTAAGAATTTTGACTTTTTATATTTGAAAAATACCAGAATAAAATCTAAATTAGTCCTGTGGATGATGTCGTCATTCCATTGCCAATAACTGCAAAAGAAGTGTTTGTGCAAGAATCTTCACTCCCATCTAAAACAGTTTGTTTCATTTCATATTTCCTATGTCTTGCCTCATCCTTGCACTCTGGCTTCCTCCAGCCCTGTGGAAGAGCCCTTGGAAGAGCTTACTCCACCACGACTGTCCTCATGCTCTCCCATGGAACTGTTACCCACACCAAGGAGATTCCTGACTCTCCCTTTACTGGTGGCAGGGACATCCATTTAATATCTGTACGGTGACAGTGAGAGCCGCTGCCTCACATCAGACCAAATGTCCATCTCATCCAGTGTCTCGTGTTCAGGGGTGCCTGGAGGCTTTAGTGCCCCCCGTCTACCCCCATTAGTGACTCAGGGTCTCCCCCCCTGCTGCAGACCCACCTCCTCTCGCCTCATGTTTTGGACCTGCCTCATTTTGCGGACAGCGAGCAGATGCTCTGTTCCCCCTCTCCGACAGGTGGAGGGTTAGCACACAGCCTTCAACAGATTTCAGAGGGGTTTAACGTAGTTGTGCCTGGCTCCTACCACAGCATCTCCCACGCATCACGTGCAGTTGAAGCCCACAAGTAGGGGTAGTGTGTGTCAAAGCACAGCACACAGAGGGAAGGGCAAAATTGCTCACTTTTCCAAGACTCAGAAAGAAAAGAATCTTCAAGCTTTAAGTTGGATGTGTTTACGGTTGTGGTTTTTTAAACGTAGGCTCTTTCAGCACTGTTCTGGCCTCAGTACTGCTGTGGTGTTAAGTCAGGCCCTGCATGGTCAGCTCAAGGGACGAAGCCAGCGCTGCATCCACGAGGAGGACAACGATCCACGCAAGGAACGGTGTCGCCTTGTAACCTGAAAACCCGGCGGCTGACGGCGTGTCCCTGCTTGTGGCAATCAGTGCTGTGGGCTGTGCACCACCCAGAACACAGCGCTCCATTTTCTGTCCCTAAGGACGGGGTAAGCGCAGTTCAAAGAGGTGGTTTGGGAAGGCCGGAGACCACTGCATGAGCCTGCTGCGTGATCGGCTGCTGTTTGCCTGGTGGCCCACACGGAACTTCGAGCAGTCCTGGGTGGTAGCAGTGGTTCCCAATAGCTTTCCCTCATTACTTGTTAAGGGAGGGCACGCAGCAGCACACCCAGCACTGCACGCTGCCGGCCAAGGACCGTCCTTCTGCGCTGACCCTGCTGGTGGCTCACCTGGGGCCTGGCACATCCCGACAGTCCTAAGGCACTTTCTGCTGCCGCTCACCTTAATTCTCCTGAACGCTTCCTTCTTCCCTGCTTTCAGAGTACACCGCCAGCGCAACCTGCCTTTGGATAAGGCAGGCAAACATCCACAGCAACTGAGGAAAGGGAAAATACCATTAGGAACATCTTACCGTGTCATATTTCTCTGAGATTAGCCTGCCCTGAGTGACTCTGCATGGGGCATGAGGCCATAGACACCTCTCCATAAATTTATCGGCACTATCCTAACCCTTCTGTGTTCCCTGTGGTAGCAGTGAGTGGCTGCCGGGGACACCACAGCGGTCAGTGCTTGAGAAGGCGCGTTGCGGGCCGAGATGAGCGCACCCACTACAGCGACCATCAGCGGCACATCGCACCTGCAGCATCCCAGAGGTGTAACCGAGCCTGCACGCCTGGCCGCAGGGGCCACGCACCGCGCAGCCTGGGCACCCGCCAGCCCCCAGCCAGAAATACTCCTTGGCAGCAGCTCGGGAGGCCAAGCCCAGCAGACACCCCAATATCGAACGCCATTCTGCAACAGGTACTCCAGACAGAGACGAGTTTCCCATGTGAAATAATCTGTATTTTCCTGGTAATAAAAATCCGTGACGTGCCGCGCTTGCATGGATGTCTTTACCTGGGGAGGCGGAGGCGGCATGACAGGCAGAAGCAGCAGGAACCGCACCTCCCTGTGCTCCCTGACTTGAGGAGGATTCCTGAGCATCCAGTGCCTCGGTGATGGGCTGATCAAAGGTGACAACACCCCGGCAACAAACCGAGCTACCCCGATTAGGCACCTTAAGGGATAATTCCCTTTCCTAACACAGGTCATCCAGGGGGTAGCATCCAGCTGACAGCTCCCATACCGACCATCCTTCAAAACAAAGTTCTCCTCAATTCTCTGCCCTGCAGACAAACGCAGCACAGTCCCCTTGCTCACACCTACCCTTCGGGTGAGGGGAGTCCCCGAAGGCAAACACCGCAGATGATACAAACAGTTAGCGCTGTTTGCTGCCCCTCTTCTAAAGTGCTTCAGTGCAACGTAACAGAGATTTGCTTGAAAATCTCCCTCCCCGCTTTGGGAGGAGGGGTCGCAATACACGGTACGAAATCCATCACAGCAGACACGTCGTCCTTAACTTCGTGCCACGCTTATAACGTACCATGGTTTAGCAAAGCTCAATACACCCATCAATCAGTTCGACTGCATTAGAAATGGGCCAAACTGCGCTTAAGTAGGGAAGTCTGGTACTAAAACAGGTAGATTTAAACACAGGCAGGCAAAAAAACCTCCTGAAACACACCAACCGTCCTCTGAGCCTGCGCACCAGAGCAGTCTCCTCCCATGGCCTCGGGGGGGGGGGGGGGTGTAAAATCACAGCAATTGGAAAATGAGTTTTGAGAGAAGTTACTGGTTTACCTCCCTTTTTTTAACAGACGTTAAGAATATTAGGAAGCTGCGTTGCGCAGCGACAGCAGCCCGCTACAGTGAAATGAAGCTCGGTGTCTGTGTAATGAATAATCACTCTTCCTTTTATTTCAGTGTCGTGTTACATTACAGTCAAGACATGTTACTGACAAAACCTACCAGACATTTTAAAGAGTAACCCTCAAAAAAAAATCCCAAGAAGGAATGTACATAACTCCAAGGTGTCACAATTTTTGATGTCCATTAAGATGTTTCACAATAATCTCAATGTGTTGGAAATACACTTTCGGGAAAGCTACAGAAGCAACGTTTCACGTGGGTTAGACTCAAGTTAGCTCAGATACGAAAGACCTGCTCCATCAGTTCCCCGGGATGACACACTTCGCACCCATGACCGAACATGGCTACGACATTAGGAGACCACCACCAAATGGTTCTGCAAAAATAAAAGCCTTCCAAATCCTCCTCTTCCTCTGAAGGAAACCACTGGGAGAGGATTTTGCACGTGTGGTCTTGGAGCCCGCATGATAACCAGCTGCACCGCTACTACCCTGACACTGACATACAAAACGCGGGTGTCACCACCCTTCCTCAGGACTTCGGGATGTCTGACACCGCTGGAGGAAACACCGTTCATTACAAATTTACTGTAAATCTATCCAATGGGCAGCCACTGCGAATGGAGGTAAAACTAACGCTCCCTAAAAGATGGCTGCATTTGCTAACCAGCTGTAGCGGCAGACGGAACAGGAGTAAGTCTGAGTTTCAGGTAACGGCTGTGCATAAGCACGTGCTTAAAGCAGGAAAAAGTTCTACCTAACTGGCTTCAAAGAATTTAGTCTAAAAGTTTCACACGTTCCCCAACATGAGACAGAATGGAATTCCCAGCTTGGCTTCACACAGGGCTCTTAGATCAGGTTTAAAGTTAAATACATGTTATTTCATGTATATAATCAACAGCAAAATGATTAAAATATGCTTGAATAGACCCATGAACAAACAAATTTTAGTTTTTAGGAAGCCCATTTAAAAATTTTCTCGTTAAAACCATCATTTGAAAATCCTCTAAGGTGTTTTAAAATGCAGTATTTTACCTATTGTTTTACCCCATTAATTTCAAATATACCATCACTACGGACTCAAACATTCAAACTTAAACCAGCATGGACTTCTTTAATAAAATCTCAAATTTGTTGAGACAGTTAAAAAAAAAGAACCCAGAGACCTACTGGCTACTGTGCACTCAAATGGTTCTGTAATCCCTTTTATTCAGTCACTAGCAAATGGAGGCAGAGGATTTTTTTCTATTAATACATTAACAATATTCCATCAAGAACTTGGTTTTAATTACACCCTCCGATTAGCTGCCAAGTCCAGCCGAATTTTAAACCCTGACCGTACAAACACCTCGCCAGCTGCTAAATGACCTCGGGTCCAGATTCATCCCCACCTAGTTTGCGGTTAAATTGTCTTCGTGCCAGTTCGGGGCCTGTTTCTCTGGGGAGGGAAGGGAGAGCCCCTTTCACAGGGGGTGCTGGGGGGGGTCTGACTGTCCTCTGGGGGTGCCACTCCTCCTTGGACTAGAGCAGGAGCCCAGCAGAGCTGTACACGTAGCGTAAGGTAAAGCTTTAAGAGGTAGGTGAAGCGAATCCAAAGTCTGCCCCCATCCTGGAGGGGATGGCCCCCCAGCTAAGCCCCGGCACAGCCCCCTTTCCGAGGAGCAGGCTGGGTTAACCGTGTTTACCCACTCTGACCAACAAACAGTTTGTTACAAGCCCCGAATGCGACTTTGGCTTACATTCAACACAGGAATTACTTTTAAATTCGGGGGGGGTTTACAGCTCAAAAAGTAGAAGTTGAATTCTGAACCAAGGTTTAGGCATGTTAGAAGGAGTACTTTGAGGGACAATACCAGTTACTAACCACTGAAAGCACTGTCTGTTGGAAAACGTAGTTTTAATAGATATTCTTCATCTTACATAAGAGCACAATAAATACACCACATTCTATAGAAATTTCAGATGACACCAGAGTAAGAAGAGGTGAAAGAGGGAGAATACCAAGGGACTACATAACCATACCCCTCCACTGCAGGACAAAACACTCCCCACCGCAACCACTGCAAGCTGTCGCTTATACACTTCAGGTTGGCCTTGCCAAAAGCTTTTAAGTTGCGCTTTTTTTTTTAATTTTTTTTTTTTTTTGGTGAGGGAGAGGGCTCAGGGAAAGGAAGAGAACAGGGATACAAGAAGTTAAGGGCAGCAGTAACATGGGTTCCCAGAAAAGATGCTGGACTCCCAGATAAGATGCATACCCAAAAAACAAGGATGAGAAGGAAGTTTTTAAATCGCTTTCCTTCCCTCCAGTAAAGAGGCTTTGCTGCTATTGAAGCAGCCCAGTTGCTCAAGCAAGTAGCTTAATAAGGCTTGTAGAGAAAACCAGTGGTAGGAAGCGCCAGCTCCAAGTGGTTAAGCGAACATCAGTCAATACACAAGCTGGCTGGAAGAGTGGTTCTACAAACAGGGGTTTCATGTGAATGGAGGGCAGGAATTAAAGAATAAGTTAGAAAACTGTGTAGCCTAACATCCGATGACAGTCAGCAACGAGAAGTTATGCAGATACTCACAATTAGTGCTGTCGTTTGCTCTCGACCTCCTACTCGAGTATGGTTATTTCCATGAAAACGCCTATCAATGCATTACTAAAATTACAGTTACAATGGTTACATCAGAGACTTGTTTCTAAAAGTCACTCCAAATGCGAATTCATATTAAATTGGCCAGGTAAGGTCACCCACGTAACACAAGCTAATTAAAAAAAAAGTCAGCAAACAGAAGCAAAAAAAAATTTGTGAATTCCACCTCTTTACTGTTTAATCTGTCAGACTGGTGAAGACAAACAGTCAATTCTGGTTTCGATTTTTCTTTTTTTTTTTTTTTTAAATACGATTGTCACATTAGAGAAATGAAAACACAGCAAAATAAACTGTACAAAGGCAAAGTAGAATAACAAAAAATATTTTACTAAAACATAAGATTTACAGGAGATTTTCCAGACAAGCCATACAAAATGGTCACAAGCTTTTTCTTGGAGGGATTTTTTTTTTTCTACACTTGACAGCAGAATCACAATATTATTAGTGAAGGTGATGGATGTTTAATGTTCCCATTTTTTGTTCAAACAATGAAGCTTGTCCATCTACAGCGTCTAAGTTAGACTGGGCTAGAGGGTATATTCTAAAGTATAACTGGTTAGCTGCTTTTACCAATGCAATTAGCATCACCATAAAAAGGGAGGAGGAGCCCACAAAATTAAAACAAAAAGCCCCGCAGCTAACCCTGCCTACCTTCATTCACAGTGCTTATACTTAAACCATGATGGGAAAAATGATTAAAAGCAGAGATGTGCTGCTGCTTTTAAACAATTTCACAACAATCCAGATGATACTTCTAGCCTCTGCTCATGCGGTACAACAGTGAATTAGGACAAGACACAGATTTGCTAATGTGCATTTAATCACCAAAGGACTGAAGATGTCTGGGCTTTTATTCTGTAATGTTTCTAAGACTGTGTCCATTAAATGCAAACAAAAAAGGAAGAGGTCTTGGCAGAACAGGAGAAGTGATGCACACTTGATGTTCAAAGCGCATTTAAATATTATTCATGGCATATAGCCTAGTCCATGCTCTGGCTGTAAAGAAAAAGAAACATATTTAAGAAATATATATCTTTTTTAGGCTTTATTAAAGTAATTTTAAATACTTATTTTTAAAGATCACTTTTATACTGCTGCTGCAAGTATACGAAACGTATCTATTCTGAGATGAAGTGCAAATTTGAACTCCTAGTCTATAAAAAAGCTGACAGCTGCTGAAGTGGCCTGACTGCAGTGAATCCAGAAGCGAAGAGGGATAACACCATCACTCTTTCAATCCATTACAGCCTGCTACAGAAGCAGGTATGGAAGAGATGTACTTTCTGAAACTAGGTAATGGTTCCCTCAGCTTTACAGAAAAAGCAGTGGTGTGTATTTTTATTTTATCATGAGTCCAAATTAAACATGCTTGCAATTTAGGAACATGAAAACTCAAGACAAAACAGATCAAGAGCGCTCTTCTTCTGGCAGGCCTCACAGACATGACAGCAGACCACAGCAGGCACATTCAGGATAATTAGACTGTGACTGTATGCAATAATTACTTCTGCAAGTTGCTGACATAAAACAAGAAGTCAGGATTTATATCCCCCAACCAATTAGTAATCAGCTACTTCCTAAAGCTAGTGGGGAAAAAAAAGTTGAGATACATCACCTGTTTCTATGGCTTGGGCTTCATTGGTCTTCCATTGCTCAGCTACATCATTTGCTAGTGGATCATCTGGATTGGGAGCGCTTAACAAAGCCTGGATTGATAGCAGAACTGTACGAATCTGCAAAGCTGGGGACCATTTATCTGAAGAGACATTTATAACACTATGAAACACCACATTTACCACAAGCTACAGAAATAGTAAGTTTTCTTCTCACAGATTAAAGAATAAGCAAGGTATTCTTTAAACAAATGAAATCTCTTTTGAGGGTCAATCTACAAGTTTCTGTACTGATTAAGATCAAGAGAAAGCAAACAAGGTAGCACTTACCTTTCAAAATATCTAAACATATTCTTCCCAGCTTGTCTACATTAGGGTGATAAATTTTGGTCATGAAACGTACTTTAGGAGCTGCCATTGGATATTCTTCTGGAAGGAATAGTTCAAGTTTAAATGTCCCACCCTCAAAGGGGGAATCCTGTGGACCTGCAATGACCACGTGAAAATAACGTGCGTTGCTTTCATCTGGCTCCGCTTTTATCCCAGGGACTGGCTCTGCCAGCAAGCGCTGGGTTTCCTAGAAGAAGAAGCAGCAATGTAACAAATACAACCCATTTAAAATAAACACGACCTGTATTTTAAAAACAACAGGTATTTGCTATTGCCTACCTCCACAGAAACAATGGTAGACAAATACCTTAAAGTCAAAGGACATCTGCAGAAAGAAGATGAGGATGTGGTAAACCGGTACGCGTCTCCTTTCGGACCCCTCAGCTGCTGTAACAGTGTGTGCTTCTATGGCACAAGGTAATAGATAATGATTAAGCTCCCCTCAAATTTCTTAACTTTTGATTAAACTACTGCCAAGCGGGTTGTTGGGGTTTTTTTCAATATACTTAAAAGCACTTTAAGGAACACCACAATGAAAATACCAAAAGCACTTCCCATTCTACCTTGAATAGAAAACCCCCTAAGTGAAAAGCCAAAGGCGTTAATCACTTAGAGCTGTTCAAGGTTTACTCTAACAAGAGTGGAGGGGTTTATTAAGATGAACATTTGTACTGGAATCAGATCCAACTGTGAAGATCTAAAATACTATGCTGCAACACTGAAGGTGTTTTTAAGGATGTCTTATGTATTTACACATATATATGCATAAATAGCTTTGGTGTGATCACTTACAGCCTCCATATAACCACGTTTAAAGTCACCTAACAAACAGCAGGAGACAGGCAAGTTGTTCTGTAAGTGGCAAAATTGGGGAAGCCTGGTTTCCTACAGAGATTTGTGTTCTTTGTTGCTCAATTCTTCTGCCCACAGCCTCAGTCCTACCTCAGGCACCACGCTGTGGCCATAGCTAATGGCTGCCCACATCCTGACCATCCATCCCGCCAACGCACCGAGCGGACAGACCGACCAAGTCCTGGGCATCTTTCCCTCTCCCCTGCTGCCAGCCTTCACCAGTCTCACAGGCACCGTTCTGCTCCTTCTTACAAAAAAGAAACCCATGGCCAATACAGGCAACCGGACATTAGGCAGGGACAAGAAGTCCTGACGAAGCCTCATTTCCTCAGGTAATTTTAGCCCCATTTCCTGCTTTCCCTCTAGCTTGTTTTTACTAGGTACAGTTAATTTTTTCACCACCTGTGTTGGCTTTCACAAAGAAAAATCATCCCATTTCTACTGAAGAGAAATGGTAACTTGCAGGTGTAATACTAATTTATTTTTCTAGTTTTATAACGTGTTTATTCTGCGTGTGTACAACAGCACTAATACAAGCACAAAATAGACAGATTACCCCTACTTGGCTAAACACACTCTTCAAACGTAACTGCACTGTTACAATGCTGGCATTTTGTAGAAATAAATTCACACACCATTCAAGTGATAATGGCCATCTTGATGCAGGTAAATACCACCTTCACTTCAAAAAATAATCAAATACATAACAAAGAAGTGAAGTCACAGTAATTAATGCCAAAATCCAGTTATTCATCTCAAAATTGTCAAGGTCCTATGAATCATAATACTGAAGTTATTGCTGTGTACATACACAAACATAAATTTATCTGGTCCAATTCCTTGTTGTGATTACATATTGTAGACTCATCTGTATAGGCATTAGCTTATGTGCCAATTATGTGCCAATGCCACTTACACAACTTACTGGAAGGCCACTCAAGCTTCTTAGAGCTATCTACATTCACCTCTGCACGTATATTTTATTTAAAATGATACATATAAATTTACAGCATACTCAGAATTCATATACTGCTCGCTATATGCTTGTACAGTAATTCTGTAGAAAAGCGGTTAAAACAAACGCTTAAAGCTTTAATTAAGTGGTATAAAAGTCAGTGAGTAAGAAACTACAGATTATCCCTGTAAACCTGTAAAACGTTCTCCATTTCTTTCAGCAAGTTTTCAGTGTGAGTGCTGCCACAGGTAAACGGGACAATTTGGATTTCCACCTGTAAAGGATCATATGCTTATTACAGTTTGACAGTTTTGGCAGAGGGAACAGCGTCTTACGCCAAACGCAAACTAATACAGCAAGCCAACTTGAAATTCAAAAAAAAAGAAAATGGAAAGACCCAATTTTTAAACTTCTTCACAGCTGCTACCACCTGGACTTTGCCAGACACACACCAGTAGGTAAATCGTGGTTTGGGTTCTTGTGGGCATGCTCAAATTTAAAAGAAAGAAAAAAAGTCTTAAGTATTAAAGATAACACATTTTAATAGCTGGCCTGATCTCAGCAGTCCCTAGCCCGCCATCACTCACTCTGGTCCCCAGGCTGCCTCCCTAGTTATGCCAGTATGCTGACTGTAACCATACTGGGCAGCCAATCCTGGCTTAAAACAACCCAGAATCAGCAGTTCTCTGGCAGCAGCATCAGCACTTCTACCTGCCAACCTCGCTGAGGGAGCAACGCCGGGCTGAGAGCTGCACATTCTGCCGCTAAAAACCATTTGTCAATAAACAATGAGAGCGCCCACGTATGAGAAAAACGATTCTTTTAATGGAGGTACCGCATGATACTGAAGGGGCTACACCACTGCTAGTATGTCATCATGTAAAACGACTCTTTTAATCGAGGTAGCACATTATACTGAAGGATTTATACCACTGCTAGTATGTCATCACGTTCAGATAGCCATTTTTGCCTCTTATGCGGTTATCTTGCTATAAAACACCACAGAAAAGGCAAGTACAAAGAAAAGCATTTATGCTGCATGCAGCTACGCTGGTGCTGAGGCTACTCAGCACCCATTCAGGCCCCCTCCCCTGTGGAACATTAATATTAGATGGCAAATGCTTTAAGCAAGCACGCCTCGCTTCCTGCACCCTGCACGGAGCTCCACTACTATCAGCCTAATTGAAGCTGTTTTCAGAGCTGAGAAGAAATACTTGCAAGAAATCGGTGAGGGAATGGGTTGGCATTCATCTCTCATAGCCACCAGGCCCCGCTGCAGCCATCCTGCCCAGGGCGCAGGCACCAGGCTAAACCTCTCTGACACAGGCAAAGCAACGGCTCCCGACTCCTCTGAACATACTTCACTACTGTTTCTATGCAAAAGCCAAGAAGCACCTTCGATGCAGAAAAGGCATCTTTTTAAAACAGAGTCACACAGACGAGCTTGTCAGACTATGAAAAACACAAGAAAGATGCCATTTATTAGAAGAGTGTGAAATGTTTGCACTTTAATACATCAACACCACCTCCTAAATTCTGACAGTAAATAATGCTTTTGTCTTCCAATTATGGAGAAATTCATAGTATCTTCACTATATTTTGGGGGGACACATGGAAAAAAAAAACAGAAAGCAAGAAGTCAATAAAGAAGTTATGTTTTAAGGTCTAAGCATATAAAATGCTTAAACATACAAGTAGGTCCAGTTCTAAGGTGGTATCAGGGACGACTTCCACATTTCACAGTAAGACAGTCAATTAAAGACATGCTGATAATAAAATCAACTTGATTTGCCACAAGACTTGGAGAAATAAGACATATTTGAGATAAACTGTTGTCAGTATACAGGGCAACACTATGGACCAGGTCAGGAAACTGAACTGCTTAGAGATGTATTTATTTATTGGGAAGCATACATTACCTCAAAAAACACTCCAAACCAAACCTGTAAGTCACCCACAAGAGAGCCACAAGACACGGACTCAATCTCCTAACAAGGAAATGTTTAACTACACGTTGATATTATTTTGTAGTTTTGTATTACTTTCCCCAGAGGATGGTCACCCAATGAAAAACAGTCTCTCAAACTTGTTAAACGAATAAATAAATCACTTCTAATTAAACTTTTATCTTCACACTTTTTTTAACTAATCAGGAAGATCAAGCATATGCAACACTTTCCCGTATCTTTTTAGGCAAAATCTTTCTAACACTTTCTTAGCTGAGGAAGTGAATTTTGTGCAATATGTTACTCCCCTGCTTCTTCCCAAAACTGCCTTTGAACCCTTTGTCCAATTTCAGCTTCTCTATACATTCTGTAAGCTTTCAGCAGCTAAGACAAAACCCAAGCTCAATGCCATCAAAGAAAAAGACGTGAAGAACTCTGATTACATGTTGTTTGGCCAGTTTATTCCAGCCAAGTATGTACTACTCTTTCCCAACAAAATTAAAAAAAAAATGCCAATGATGATAAAAAGAGGCTGGGACATCCAAATATGAACATACTAAAGAGGAAAAGGGACAAATTCACAGAAAACTAAGTTTTGCAGTTCTGCTGCTCAAAATAAGTGTCTTTACAATACAGCAGTTAATTTTGTCTTCATGGGAATACAAATTTCCATCAAATAAGTGTTCCAGAACAGCACTTCATATTGCTTCTTATTAAGTCTCCTCTAGCATGCTGAAGTAAGTTCCACAGAAGAGCTTTCAGGACATATTTTGAGCTCTAAAGCACTTAATGAAGTATTCCATGCTGCCATAGGCAGTTATTTCTATTTGTCATACTCTGCAATGTTTTTAGATTGAGATGTCTTCTCGCTCCTGCTTTTACCAATTCCAAGCTAATGTCATGATTTCCATTGACTGAAGAAAATTAATAAACCCAAAATGAAGATGCATGCCAATCACTACTTTAAAAAAAAAAAACCAAAAGAAAACCCCAAAAAACAAGCCACAACACTGTCATTCACAACTGGTTATGCCACCCACAATTTTATCTTTCTTATTTTTAATTAGGTGGTTAAAAAACACAGAAATGTTGAAGGTGTTTTGACAAGCAAAAGTAAAGCTTCTCTTACTAACACAGGTGGCCTGAAGTAGAGTGACAGATGATACGGATGGGACAGATGGTGTAGCTGACATTCTCCACAGCTATTCTTCTATGAAGACATTAAATCGAAGACTAATTGTACCCGAGGGGGGAGAAACCCTCAACCTGTTTTTACAGTAACCTGTGAGGACAAGAAGCCTCGGGAAGCGAGAAAGCTGTGACCTTTAGAAGAGACCAGCAGATCAAGAGGTGGAGGTGAGGGTTTTTCAGGTTGCGAAAGACTGAGAGAAACCACACAAACACAAGACTGATTTGCAGGGTGTGTGTGTTTCATTCTTTGAGCTTTTTCTTAGTTATCCTGCCTTCAGTGGAAGGAAAAAGTTACTGAAAAGCAGACATAATCACCAGGATTCTCCTGGTTCACACCTAGAACAAGACAGAGCCCTTCTTTAAACAAGTGAACTGAACAACCCAGAAGATGCTTCCATATAGGCATGCATGAAAATCAATTGTTAGCGTACACGGAGATATGAACAAGCATACAAAGAAAGAATCCATTAGAAAAATACCACTATTTTTATCACTTCCAGTCTCACAGAAGTGTTTATAAAAGCCTTGAGTTGCCAAGGCCTCAGTCAAAACAACCAAAAAAAAGATTTTTGAAAAACAAAAAGCTACTTCAGAAGTCTCACTCGCTATCAAAAGATTAAAGCCTGAACATTTTAAGCTGATAAATGAGCGGCCGCAGGGGAAAGGAAGAAAAGAGCTGTGCCGCCTTTTCCACTTCAGCCTATTATGCACCTTCACTTTTTTCCTGTATAGCTCTCTCTCGACCTTGTGGTGAAACATAGCATGTGGCTGATATGGAAGAAAAAAAAAAAAAAGAAAACAAAATCATGCAAGAGAGAAGTTCCTGACGCAGTTCACCACGTCCATGCAAACAGCTGTGCCAACCAAACGGAGGGTGCAAACACATGCTGCCAGAAGGATGGGAGAACAGACTGCTCCTTTTGGTGACAGGGCTGGTTTACAGGGTTGAGGCTGCAGCGTTAATCACAGGGAGATACTAGCATAACAGATTACTATTCTGTGAGCAACCTAAAAAGGAAATGCAGAGGCTACCTCCTCCTTCCAAAGGAAGAAGCTTAACTACCAACAGGGCTAATTTCAATAACAGATGGTAAACTGCTAAATTAAAAGTCTTCACCCATCTATAAAAGTCTTCAACACCAAGACTCCGTATATCTTCTTACTTGTTATAAACTGTTATCTAGCAACCTTCTATAGTGTTGAGACTACAGAAAAACATCCTTACGACTAGCAGCTATATGCTAGTACCTTAAAAAGAGAGAGATCATCATTAAGGCTTTCAGAGGTCAACATAGCTGTGATAAAATTACTCTGAAACTTCAAAACAGAAAACACTAATAAGGCCTCTTACACAAAGAGAAAATATTGCAGGTCTCAGAGCTGTTAAATATTTAAAATGGCACAATTACCACATCTTTATGCAAAGTCTCAGGGGAATGATTCTTTCCATGTATTTTCAGCAGCACATTTACTAGCTCAATTCTCTATGCAATATTCAAGTAATTTACCTTCAGCATCACCTACTAAGACGGAAGTTACACCCCTACAACTTTGTCAGGCCAAGGCAAGCTACAAGCCCTCTCTAATCTAGTTCAGACAGTAAAAAAATTTAGGTACCATCCACCTTTACCTGTAGGTTCAACTAACCCTACGTAGCTTTATTCTGAACAGATCAGGAAAGACTGACGATGAAGGAGTATCTTTGTCTTATACGACTTAATCTGCAACAGGAATTACAGCTCAACTCCCAGTGCTTAGTGCTGCCCCCTTGCCAGAAATCACCGTCCTGCAAATCTACCAAGAAAGTAAAGCCTGTAAACATTCCCAGTTCAACTGAGGAGGAGTGAGCTGGGCTCCATTAACTAGATCTTTAACCCAAAAAATGTTGATTGACAGCATACAAACTCTGCTGCCATCTAGCAGAGGATAGTAACTTCCAACAGAAACTGATGAACAGTTGGCATTGGCTGTAGCTAAAACATCTTCCACCAGTACAGATGAATGAAATCTGGGTATCTCTCGTTGTATTTCTTCCATAGGTGCTACAAGCAAGTGTCTGCAAACAGCTGGCTACAACACAAACTTCCTTGGCAGCCTTAGCCATTTATAAAAGGAACAGTAAGATGCAACACTATATATGAATAGTCCCAAGATGGCCTAAAAAAAAGTTACTGGCAAAATGAAGGAGGCACTCAGATTGAAAAAAAAAAATACACATCAGCTTGCTTCACTTCTTCAGGACACAGAACTTGTGTTTGGTATGGCCTAATTTAACTGCATAACCATCTAGGCATATGTACGGGTTGTAGGCATCAGGGTGTTGGAAGCAGGGGGGCTCCTGGGGTGACCTCTGTGGGAAGAGGCCAGGGGCAGCCAGCTCCAACAGATCTGCTGCAGGGCACGGCTGAGCCTGTCAGCCAAGCTGGTGGCACATCTGGGAAAGCGTATTTAAGATAGGACAGAAAACGTCACACAGAGGAAACAGTGAGGACAAAAAAAAAAAAAGTGTGAGGAAAACCAGTATGAACATCAAAGTCAGAAAAGGAGGGTGAGGAGGTGCTCCAGGCACTGGAACAGAGATCCCCTGTAGCCCATGGAGGACCACGGTGGATCAGACATCCGCACTGCAGCCCATGGAAATGACCACACTGGAGCAGGGGAAAAACGTGAGGAGGAGAGAAGAGCAGAGGAGACCCCACTCCCCATCCCCCTGCATCCACCAGGGACAGGGGAGGTAAAGGCAGGCCAAAAGGCATTGATTTCATTTTGTCTTTGTTTCTCACCATCCAACTCTATTTTACTTGGAAATAAATTAATTAATTTTCCCCGTGTCGAGTCTGCTTTGCCTGTGATGGCATTCAGTAAGTGATCTCCCTGTCTTTGTCTCACCTCATGAGCTTTTCCATCTTATTTTCTCCCCCTGCCTGGTTGAGGTGGGGAGAGTGAGAGTGGCTGGGTGTGCAGGGTGGGCAGCTGGCCAAGGTCAACCCACTACAGCCTAAATCGCAAGGTAACTTTTAAACCAAAATGTGTTTGTACTGTTGTATCCGGAAGCACTTTTAGAGAGGATGTGGTAGACAGTTTCAGACTCTGTAGATGATATTGCAAATTAGTTTTTCAAAAAGAGATGACAGACTTAAAATGAAAGTCACTAGCTCCATTGTCTGCTATAGTTGAAACGATAACGCTTATCACTTGGAGAGTACCACACATACCAATTTATGTGAGAGAAGATGTGATGAGGAGAGAGAGATGTCTTTCAATATAACTGATTGCTCATCAGTCTCTTCAATATTTGCTTCCTGAGGGAGATCAGACATTTGCTGACAAGTCCTCCAGGAAGATTTCTAAAGTAGATAAAAAGTCACTACCAATAGCTAAAAGCCAATTGATATAAAAAAATAAAATAAGAAGTTACACCTAAATTCCACTGTCAATGACTAAAAATTAGCGCAAGTCCTTTATCTCATTCTTCATTGGCTTAATCCACTGAGTTTATAATCAAGTCAAATTACTTTTCTACCCACCATTTCAGCCTGGTGCTCAGCTCTTCTTGATCAACTTCACTCACCTCTGTAACTAACTCCACCTTTTCCTTTCCTCACAAAACGCCAGGGTTTGCCTGCCTGGGAAGCCCTAACTTCTCGGCAGCAGCACTAACACGTACAGTCACCGTTCCACACATCCCTTTCATCAGCCCAAGCATTTACAAAGTCAAACAACAAATGAGATCACAGAACTGATTCGGCTTAAGAAATAACCTTTACTGCAGAGTTCTGAGCCAAATCTGTCCCTCTGTTCAAGTTTACTGCAGCAGCGCAAAAACTTCTGTGCCAGCACAGCCCAGGCTAAATCTGTTTATACAGGGAGGCTGCTCAGCATGAACCGCAGGCTAATCGCATCGAGAACTTCTGGTTAATCTAACTTAACTAGGTGGTAACTATTCCACCTCCTGCTGGCTCTCCGCAAAAACCACAGCAGTACACCACCAACTACAGGATTTCAATGCAGACAAACAAAAAATTTCCTTAATATTTTTATTCTGATCACAGGAAACCCTCGCCAGCTACCAGGGCCATTATCTTCCAACTACACCTAATAGTTTAGTTTCCATTTCATATCCCCAAATTAATCCAAAGGTTTTAGCTGCATAGGGTGAAACTTAAAGCAGCATATTGGCATACGGACAAGTTGTAATTGCTTGCCGAATGGCAATTCTTTCCTATTCTGTCAGAGTGGGATAAGGGGGAAGATCACACTGATCTCCTTCACCAGGAACTGATAAATTGCGCACAAGACGGTAAACCTCATGCATGTTTTTGCTTTGATTTTTGAGGGGGAGGCAGTAGGAGAAAGTGAAACAGATCAGTCAAAACTGTCTTCTACATAGAGGGATAAAGCCGCCTCAGGAAACCACAAAGACTTAATTCAAAGAGGTTTTTTATAACAGTACCTCACACTTTGGCACAAATTCTTACAGGGTCTATCAATTTATTAGCTACAATTATGTAAAGAACTGGCTATAACCAGCATTACTGAAAATAAATTGGTTACCTAAGCAGATGTCATATTGTCAGAGAGATTTCAGAATGTTTAGAATTAAATTGTATCACTGTAAAACAGCTACATTGGAGAAAGTCTTCTGATAATAATGTCTGTCTCTTAGTAAAAAAAGAATTAGCAACAAAGCCCATTAAACTGTAAACCTAAGGTCAAACATCATAAATAGAAGGCTGCACTTGTGGCTTCCAGTAGCTGGCCTCTGCACAAATTCCTCTCTTCCTTGCCATATAATCCCCAAGCGTCAGCATCCCACATGCCTCCACTTCCTGGACTCATTACTGGGATAACAAACCTGTACACTAATGCTTCCACCACCTTGCAGGCTCCTAAACCCCATCACCAGCCCCAACTGTATCTACCCCAAAAAAACCCACCACATTCTGACTGTCAACATGTCAAATGCATCTGCTGTGAAGAAGACAGACTAGAGTAGTGGTACAGGAGGCTTAGCTAGTGCTCAGTCTATGGACAATTGTCCAGCAATTTGAAAGCACAACTCTGCTAAAGCAAACACCATGAACTCTGGATCGCTCACTATCTTCCCTCACACACTTCTGGTTCTCCAGTTCCCATCACTACACAAACAATTATAACCACTGCAAAGTCACTCACAGTGAGATGAAGACAAATACACCCCAGGTAACTGAACCTTCCTTCCCTCCCCCACCCCACAAAAAAACAAAAAAACAAAACCCCATCCACCTTCCACTCATGGAAGGGGACGTTGTTGCCAAACAACAGTAACATGAAGAGGGGCATTTTTAAGGTCAGCATTGCTCTCCCCTGAGAATGACCTTGTTCTCGAATTTTCCACAGCAGATTACAGGATTTTGGAACTATGAAGCTGAGATCCTATGCAAATTCCTAGAGGATTATCTACGGACCAGCACAGATCAAGCTTTTCATGGTGCATGTCCAGCTATAGTAAAGTAAGGCATGACTAAATTCACTAAGCTAATAGTGTAAACCATTCCGGTGATTATACTGATGGGGCACATTTGCATTAGACCATTGCATTAATATACAGTGTGGAGGCAACTGTCAAAGCGTGATTAAAACAAACAATAATTCATATAGAGCTTTTGTCCAAATGCCATCTATGGCAAAATGTGCCACTTGCTTTTCACTATTAACCCATCAGTCACATGTAACTATGAAAATGTGTCTGTACTATTGCACAAAACAAATTTGATGATACGCTGAAAGCCATTAAACATAAGAGACAAGTTCAGTATAAAACAACTGCATGCAAAGCAATAAAAACCCATTAGCATTAGTACTTAGAAAGCTTGATGTACTATAGAGTTGTACCTCAAAGTTGCTCAAATGCTATACAAGAAGGTGGTCTAAACAAGATTTTTGGCTCTAATTGGATTATTTGCTGTTTTTTTTCCTCAGTTTTTATTCACTGGTGTCTACTGAAGGCTTTAAGGAGAAGGCTATGGAAAGTTATCAGTGTCCTCTTTAAGACCTTTTATTAAGACTACATGTATTCCCTTTAGAACTGGTACCTTCACCTAACTTTAAAGTTTTCTTATCCTCTGGGTCTGAGTGTCCTTCTGGGCCTGAGGACCTCCGCAAAAGACCTGTCCTGCCAAGCTTCAGGCTTCCGGGACATGCTCGTACACCCCCCACCACCACCACCCCAGCCAGCCTATGCTGTACTAGTAGCCTGGCAAAAAGGCTCAAAGAAGGTCTCAAAGTAGCATATGTATTGTCTGCCTACATTTGCTGGGCAGATGCAGGGAAAGTGGTCTTAAAAACAGTAAAAAAACTCTCTGAATATTTCATAAGTTTTCACCCTTCTGTCAATGTTGAAGTTATCCACAAGATTCAAGCAGCACACAACCGCAAAAAGACATTACAAAGACCAAATATACAGCTTCTCTGACAAATGGCAAGGAATAGCACTGTCCCAGAAATAATATTTTCTATGCCTAGCCATCACACAAATAAATGCAATATACCACAAAAAGGTATTAAGTTTACTTCCAGTCTTTTTTAAAAAAAATTATTAAATAAAATTTTATTTATTAAAAAACGTCTGGAAACATCAGAGAAATCGAAAAAGTAACGGTGACTTAAATTTCCATGTGAAGGCAGATGTCCAGACCCCAGAAGCCCATAGCTTCCAAGACAAAGTGAGAAACTTCAAGTTGGCTGCCCGCAATACTGTTTAAGAACTTCTAGAAAGTTTCAGAAGTTGCAGACTAAATACCTGATTGATATTTAAAAAAAAAAAAACATATAAAGCTGACTATAGTGACCTCTAATATAGAACACTGTAGGTGCCTATCACACACACCATGAGAATCTCCATAAAACCTCCCAGAATTTTTACGATTTGAGGAAGCGTTTTTAACTCAGCAGTTCAAATATTACCCAAATTCTGAAGAAATAGTACAAACAGGGGCTCACTGGCAGCAACGTGGAAATAGCTTCTCGCAGTAAACAGCAAGAAAGGAGTATCTCCGACAATACCATGCTACCACGCAGAGGAGGAAATCAAAGCCTCAGCAACTTAATCCTGATAAATACATTAATAAAAAAATATTTGGAGGAGTCTCAGATAGGTTACTTCATGATAGGAGCAGCTTGTAACAGAAGCACTACTAACAACTGGCTACACAACGCGTAGGACCTGGACATGAAATTATGAATGATGAGATCACTGCAGCAGTGAAAACAGCAGAAAAAAACATTTGAAAAGATGACAGGAGGCAGCATTGCCCATCCCATTCAGATATACCAACTGCACTTGACACGGCAATGAGGTGGTTTGAATGTCAGCCAAAAAAAAAAAAATACCAGATGCAATTCAACTCCTTACTTGACTGGAGCTACGTGACTTTGCAACATTGGAGAGAACCGGTGTAGTAAGTGCTTGAAAGTAAAAATCTCTGGGCTTATTTCTTGTATATATTGCAAAGGCTCACTTTTTAATACTCTGCAGTAGGAAAAAAAAAAACTTTACAGCATCAAACATACACATCTACGTAAGTGTGCCATGCCACACTTTTATTTTATCTTACATTAACAGATTTTTTTTTTTTGTCAAGGTGATTCTCAGAGGATCCCTGATTTTGGACTATTGAAGAAATAAAAATACCTCTTCTCTATTCACGAGATAAAGATATAATCTGAATTGGAAAAGCTTGTAAAGATTCAAAAAGGTATCATTTTCTACTCACCATTTGCAATGTGCTAACACTAAGTTATAACTCTCAAGCAAGTAATCTCTTGAGCTACCATGTCATTCTTCCCCCAGTTGTTTAAAGTTCGTGTTTCTAAGTAATTTGAGGACAGCAAACCAAGGGACATTCTGTATCTTCTGTAACAACTGCTTTGCAACATCTATACCGTCACCTTTTAATTGAATTTGGGGAAAGTATCGGCAATATAGACAGAGCTCTCTGCTGAGAGAAGGAAAGCTACCGCTCTCCTACTGGGCTAGATGACAGCCTGCGCACAGCGCAGAAGCAGGCTGAGGAGTACAGGGCCGCCAGTCAACCTGAGAGCCAGGCCATCTGCCAGCAGTCGGTCAAGACGAGGAACGCCAGCTGCATGTCGAGCAGTTAGCTAGATTCGGTACTTCATTACAGTCCAAATACGCACTCCCATCCCAAATCAGCCATCAACGGTCTATGTCCGATGACAACACAAAGGGTACAAGGGAATCAAAGGGAGAAGGTCTTTTCCTAATAGCAACCTAAGCCATTTAATTATCATCAAATTCACTACTGTGCATAAAGAAAATCAGATCTTCTTGTTACTGGAGTTCTTTCACCACTCTTTCCTAGTATCTCTCTTTCTCTTCCATTTCCTTTCTTGATCTTTCAAACTCTCACTAGCAGCAGATTCACTTACTCCCCTTCATCTAAGGCAACTAGCAACAGGAAAATTAACTCTTAACAACAAGATCGGCAGATTACAAAAGGTAAAAATAAGTCTCACTCAAGACTCCTGAAGACTCAAGCGCACATATCTCTAGGTCTTCAGCTCTGCAGCTGCAATATTGCAAAATAGGACTTTGCAGGTTTTTGAGGCTGTAGTCAAGATCCAAGCCCCAGACCGTGCAGACATTTGGCAACCTAACACATGCACAGCACAGGAGCTAAAGAATTGGTCATCTAACATAACCAATCCAGGATTTAAATGCTCTAGACTGGCCACAGACAACTTATAACACATACATAGCTATAATAGACAGTCATCCTGAAAACTCTAAGAGGGATCCTCCAGAGGAAATCTGGAATTTCTAGGTCTCTCTTCTGCTGCCCTCCACCTCCCCTCTCCAGGAGAAGAGGAAACATTCCCATGCCATCACATAACTTTGAAGTGAGTCCTGTGAAGCGCTCCAGGTTTTATCTAGAAAAGCATGAAAAAACCCAAAAGCACTAAGAAGGAAATTTATGCATCAGCTTACAAGTGAGAGAGCTTCTTGACTGTTTTCAGGGGAATTGTCACGAGCTATTAGAAATATTTAGCATGGACACCAGCCTCATGACTAAGCTCCCACCACATCTCTGTGATGAATACCAGTTCCACTGTATTACAGATCAGTCTTCCCTCTCACATCTGAGCTATATTCAGCTTCGCGTGCTGTCCACTAAAGCAGCTGGATGAGCATCAAACTCATTCTGTAAGACTCGTCTTCATTATTTTTACTGCTTAAAATTCTGAGCAACGATCACAGTTTAGGCTGTTTCACACAAGATAAATGCTACTCCTGCCTCATTTTTACCTCATTTTGTCTATCATCTATTAAGATAACTGGACTTTTTAGAGAAAATCCAGTTTTATTTTTCCATCCGCTATTTAACATATTCTACGCTCACGTGTTTTACAATGATTGCCAACACTGCACACTCAACCAAGAGAGCTTCAGAGCATTATAAATTATTTGTGACATTCGTCCACTTTAACAGGTAATAAGGGTGCTCTTATTTCCTATGAGGGCTAATGAACCTTAGCGGAATTGCTTAGTAACTTCTGCAAAGGGAGCAATCACCAACTTGAAGGCTTCAATTCACATCACTGCAAATCAAGTGGGAGATGGCTAGTGTGGATTTTTGTGCTGGGCTGCTACAGAACCAAGCTATCAGAAAGACTCACGCAGCTGCAACGCAGCTACCTGTACCTGTGCTGAGTGACCCCAAATCATTCAGGTCTTAAGCTGAAACAGAACTCGGAGGGTCAGCTGAAAGCACCCCAAAGTTGAGAGCCCTTACAGAGCTTGGTAAATGGAAGCTGAAGCAAAACACTGAACGGCCAGCAGAAACACCCCAGTACTGTAGGGGCCAACAGCCGGGAGCACACGCAGCAGTAACCAGGCTGGCCTGGCCTCTACCACCGCGGATGGCCCCCCCTGCAGCTCAAGCCCCGGTGTAACTACTCGCTGCGTTCTGCCCCTCCGAGCACCGGAGGAACCCGAGCACCGCGCTCCCGCGGCCCAGACGCGGCGAGAGCCGCTCCGGGGAGCCGGGGCCCGGCGCTGCCTGCCTGCGGGCCGCCCCGCCGAGGGGCCGCATCGCCGGCGGAACGGGATGGAGGGAGCGCCCGGTGCCTCGCAAGCTCCGGGCCCGGGAAAAGGCGCGGAGGCACCCGACGGACGGCAGCACCGGGAGCC
>VXBO01005596.1:581898-617105 GCA_013400135.1 Rhinoptilus africanus | reverse complement strand
CCCGGGAGGGGCCTTCGCTTCTCCAGGACGTGCGGGAGAAGCGGGTAACGCCCGGGGGGCCGCATACGAGCCGGCAGGACCCCGCTGCCGGAGCGGCTTGTGGTCCGTGGGTCTGACCCCTTCTGTGGTGCACCGGGGATCTGCAACGGCGGAGAAACCCGTTCGCAATAAGCGTGTGGGGTCACCTGACAGAATTAAGGTTTCATCAGCGTGTCCTGTGTACCGTAACGGTGTATCGTTTCCTGATTTTAGGCAGTGTGAGTGCCACTGAACTTGTCACAAAAGATGCCTGAGAACATCTTCATCTTAGTAGCATCTCGTTAGTGAACCTCCTACTTTTTTAGCAGAAGAATGTTGTAGAAGTTTAATTACCACACGAGCATGCTTTGACACTACTACAGCTGCATAGAAATAGTAAGAATTATTGTTGCTGTAGAGATGGGAAATAAAAGCACAGAAAGATGAAGCGATTTGCAACAGGTTACCAAGCAGGCTACATCCCTAGGGTGCATCCCTGTGGATATGATTCCCTGACAAGTGGTTTCCTCTGGTTTAAAAACAGGACATCTAGATCTACATCATTTCTTTACACTTTGGTAGAATGGAAAGTTCTCCAATAGTGGCAAACCCAGACTGCGTAATTGCTGAAATGCTCCTATCACTGATACTACAAACGTTCTACATCTGAAAATCTGCACCGTGTTATTATTGTATTAATACACAATGGTTATAATAATACAAAGCATGTGTCAGAAGAGTGGTATGCTTCCCTCCTTTACCTTCCCCACAACACTTCCCCAAAACTTACCTATTTTTCCTTCTCTATCCTCCGCACTAAGCCATTGGCACTATAGAAGGCAACCAACAAGTACAGAGTCGTCAGAGTTGTTCTACATTATTTAATATCAGCTGTTGAATACACCAGTAATTCCAAACTTAATGTAAATCCATTGGAACTCTTGTGTACACCCTCAGCCCTTCAAGCACTTAGTTGCTCTCCTAACTTTCTGGATGTAACTTTCTCTGCAGTCAAATCAACAATGAAGTGACACAGCAAGAGAAGCGCATGAGAACACATTTGGATTCTTCATTCATCAACAACACTCCCTCATTCTACAGTGGACCCAGGTCAGTTCATTTGAATACATTAGCATGTGAAATGGCCATTTTTAGATGTGGTCCTTCAGCAAAGTCTGGTCTTTCTAGTTACACATAGAAATATTCTTTCACTGTAGATTTTTCTTCTTACTTGATTATTACAACTTGTTGCTACTACTAAACTAGACCGAGCAGATACTTCTGTATACCCAGCACCTTCACAGTACTTACCATCTAGCCTGAAAAGGTGAAATGCTGGTCTCTAGAAAAAAGAACTGTAAGGAAGAGAAAAAAACTCGTAAGATAATGTGTTTTATCAGCTGGATGTTAGCCTGTTTTTTTTCCTAGCTTCACAGATACTGAAGTTATCTATAGCACATCTGATGCCTTAGAATAAACAGTTATAATCTGGGCTGACACAGCTCTCCTCCTGAGGATGCACAGCGTCTTATTGTTTGATTGTGGTGGCTGCAGCCTTGGTGATTTTTCTACTTGGCTGCTTTTGGGTTTGGGGTTTGGGTTGTTCTTTTTTTCAGATAGGTGAGATCACACAGAGATGTGGAACCTCTTCCAAATGGCTATAGCACAACTTTCTAACCCTTTGCAGAAACAAATAGCCTATATGGAAAGTAGGTATTCAAGATGTTCTTTGTATGGGCAAAACTAAACCTCAGGCCTGGGCTCATACGGGTGGGGGGAGTGGGGGTGGGGAGTGTTTCAGAGCCTACATGATACTAAAATTGCTCTCAGAATTACAGGATGGTTAGAGTTGGAAGGGACCTTAAAGATCATCTAGTTCCAACCCCCCTGCCCTGGGCAGGGACACCTTCCACTAGTCCAGGTTATTCAAAGCCCCATCCAGCCTGGCCTTGAACACTTCCAGGGATGGGGCATCCACAGCTTCTCTGGGCAATCTGTTCCAGTGTCTCACCACCCTCACAGTAAAGAATTTCTTCCTAATACCTAATCTAATTCTACCCTCTTTCAGTTTAAAACTGTTACCCCTCATCCTATCGCTGCACTCCTTGATAAAGAGTCTCTCCCTCTCTTTAACTGTAGGCCCCCTTTAAGTACTGGAAGGCTGCAATAAGGTCTCCCCAGAGCCTTCTCTTCTCCAGGCTGAACAACCCCAACTCTCTCAGCCTGACCTCATAGCAGAGGTGCTCCAGCCCCCTGATCATCTTTGTGGCCCTCCACTGGACCCATTACAAGAGGTCCATGTCCTTCTTTTGCGGAGGACTCCAGAGCTGGACGCAGTACTCCAAGTGGGGCCTCACCAGAGCAGAGTAGAGGGGCAGAATCACGTCCCTTGACCTGCTGGCCACCCTTCTTTTGATGCAGCCCAGGATGTGGCTGGCTTTCTGGGCTATGAGCGCACATTGCTGGCTCATGTTGAGCTTCTCATCAACCAACACCCCCAAGTCCTTCTCGTCAGGGCTGCTCTCAATCCATTCTCTGCCCAGCCTGTATTTGTGCTCGGGATTGCCGCAACCCAGGTGCAGGACCTTGCACTTGGCCTTGTGAAAGTTCATGAGGTTTGCATGGGCCCACCACTCAAGCTTGTCCAGATCCCTCTGGATGGTATCCCTTCTCTCTGATGTGTCAACAGTGCCACTCAGCTTGGTGTCATTGCCAAACTCACTGAGGGTGCACTTGATCCCACTGTCCACGTCACCAACAAAGATGTTAAACAGTGCTGGTCCCAGTACCTACCCCTGAGGAATGCCTCTTGAACAATCCTTGTTCAACTGGAGGAATTTTGAGGCTTTATTTAGTGCCTGTTTCTAGAAATCAGATCTTCACAAAAGAAGGCTTACTTGGCCGTAAATTTTACAAGGCATAAGTACAGTAATGCCTTCTCAAATTGTCTGTCACCTGGGAGAGCTGTGAGGTTGGTGTAAATAAATTAACAACATCTAGTGACAACCCCAATACAGTGCTGACCTGCATATAACTGTTTACCACTGAGCAGCATGCGCATGGGGTAGAGAATCGCTTTTGAGTAATGGAATTACAGTGAACTTTCCTTTGGGAGTCAGGAACAAAAAATGAGGACAGAAGGTTAGTGAAAAGAGGAAATCAACATTCATATAATCTTGAAACTTTGTGAATAACTGAAAATGTTTGTAATCATGTTGCTATGACACCCAGTTATAACTGGAATCCTTCATTTTGAGTTAGCAGGTGTACTGACATAAGTAGAAAGAATGCAAATATTTAGGTTATTTTTAAAACTGCTCTCTCCATGTTGCATGATTTTCACATAATACAATAGGCAGTTTAGGGACCAAGACCAGAAATGGTACCTAAACCAAATGATTGCTTTTCACCCTTCTGTCCTGTGTTAGTAACCCTTGTGTGCACTTGTCAGCATCAAACAAACATGAAGATACAGCTGGAGAGGTGAAGCAATTCCTTGTGAAAGACAGCAATTCCTTGTGAATTTTACGAAAGTAGGAAGACACAAGAAAACAAAAATGTTTCTGGTAATCCCACTAGGAGAAAGACTCCATCACTCCAACACTTTATTAGACATCAAAGAATCTTCACTTATCCTTAAGACTAAAGTAATTGGAAGCCAATGTACTTTGTTACGCTACTCGCAGAATTACTCCTTTTCCTTTGTTTCTGCATTCTCCACTCTTTTTTTTTTTTTCCCCCCTTTTACCCTTCTCCCAGAATGCTGACCATTAAAGGATTGGCATAAGTAGAAGAAAACATAGGCCAAAGATGCTTTTAGGCTCTAAATGCGAGTAAGATGCCACTCAGTTTCTTGAAAGTGCTGGAACTTCTGCTCTGTGAACCTTGGCCTTTGTCTGCAGGATGCAACAACAAAAAGTGGAGCACAGTTGGCTCAAACAAGCACTCATGAATGTTGCATTCAGCGTTCTCTTTCAAGTGTTATAGACCGTGAATCTTGCTTCAGTCTGGAGCTGCAGCAAGTCAATCTGGCATGCTATTATGTTTTGATAGTTTTCGTTGCTCAACAAGTGCCCTGCTACATCCTGAGAAATTTGCAGTTTCATGACACCTCTCTTTCTGGCTACTCTTAGGAAGGGGCTTCTGAAGTCCACTTGCTCAAGAGACGGCAGTGAACAAAACCCATTGCTTTCTGTTGTCATATCTACAAAGATTGTTGTGTTAAGTCATTCTAGCTCCTACAAGGACTGAGGAAGAGATCCCTGAGTGTCCATATAGGTGCTGGAAAAGCCATCCAATCTGGCTACTCCAGAAGCCTGGCTTTAGATTTTGCTTCTTTGCACTCCCTCTGTGCCAAGGGATATCATTCAGGAGAAGCTATAGTAAAAATTGTCCTTCTTTTAGAGCGTTCTCAAATTTCCAAAGGAAGCAACTTAATCCTCTGAATCAGAGATGGAACAAGACACGTAAGTGCCAGGGGAGCTTTGTCTCCTCAAGCTGGCCACAGCGCATGGAAGTTCTTGCATCTTCCTTGTGCTTTCCCAACCAATGACCTTCCAGTGTCCACCCCTGTCCTTCAGGATTTTCCACTCATCCATTATTGCTACTGTAACTGGGTTCTGGACCACAGCCTGCACCACACTGTGTGCAAATCCTCCGTTTGGCATGTGTCTTGGAAGATATCCTTGGAGAAGCAGCACGGGTGATCCAGCCTAGCATGCTTCTGCTTTCCGCTTCCCTGGGTGGAATAGGACTTATTCCTGCTCTGGTGTTCAAGGTTCTTGCTAAAATGTGTATATTCTTCTCTGAGCAATATGGCACAGGGATTCTTTATCCATACATTTTTTCAATGCCGTGTATACCATAAAACGTATGATAATACCATTAAACATAAGACAATGCCATTAAAACCACCTAAAAAAATTTAAAAGTTTCTTGGAGGGCATGGGAGGGGGGACAGAGAGGAGAAAATGAGAGGAAAAAACAAATAGATCTGAAAAACTAGCTTTCCCGGTGCTACATGTGTAGTTTGTCAAAACTTGCAGAGTGTTTCAGCAATTTTTTTTTTTTTTTGTAAAATAAAGGTTTGATGGGAAAAAAAAATCTGCTTTCATCCCGAGAATTGTAATTAGTGAAGTCATGCATCCTCATTTAGACAGCTGCCCTCCCTGACTCAACCTGGTATTTTTCTTTTGCTAGGCTGAAAGATTTAGATGCTATGTGTTTTGAAGCCATTTAGATTGATATTTTTGTTTGAATTAAATTGATTTTTTTCATTAGACTCATTGCCTGGTGTTCTGTCTGATGCTCTCTTAGCACAGGCAATTGCTAACTGTTTGCTCCCTTAATATCCTGAAATAAACCCCGCACCTCAGGCAGAACATGAGGAAATCTGGGCATATTATATGCCCATATTTTGTCAGATATATGCTGATAAACAGTTCAAGGATATATCAGACAGGACTCTGGATGGCTGTACCACTCTTACATCAGTAAAGGCTTTGTTAGACGCTGTTTTGACTCCACAGCTTTTGTGTCAGGGTGATGAGTGCACAAATAGACCTTAATTGCTGTGATGGCCTCAATGGTGGCCTCCACTCTCACCCTCTGATGGGCTTAGGTGTTCAGTCCTTCCTGAGCTGCACCTCAGCTGCGCCCACCTGAGCGTCAGAACCCCCTGGACCAGCCTCAGACCTGGCCTGTTGTCATGTCCCATCTGATGACCCCCGGACCACTAACAGGCCTGTTGCAGGAGCCACCCTGCTCCGCTCACCTGCCTCTGGTGTGGGGGGGCTGCACCCCAGTGGTGGGGTCACCACTTGGCTTGCCTTGGGGTGCCCTTGGCTCATTCTCAGAGAGCCTGAAAATGCAGGCTTGGTTGGCTTTTATAAAGCAACATTTATATTTGCATTTGAGCGGAAATTTAGGTACAGTGTTCAATAACAGGGTGACACCTGTAGTCCCCATTTAAACCAGAGTTCATTCCTACAGCCCAGCTCCACCAAGACTTGCCTCCACAGTGGTTACTTAGGGTGTAGTTTCATGTCAGGGTCACGCCACTTCGTATTTGCATCGCTGCTAAAGAGGGCTCCTGCCCTCCTCCTCTGCCACACGCCGCTGCTCCCCCAGCTCACACCGTGGTCTCACGGAAGACGCGCTGATCACAAGCGTGACTAGTTCCTGGGTGAGCAGTGAGCTGTTGTGAATCGCAGGCAGTCACGCAGCTGTGTAGGTCTGCCACGAGAAAGGGGACAGGAACCCATCCATACCTGAGGGCGTGAGAAGGGGACTGTCTGTAGTTCACTCCATTAGGGGTAGTGTGAAACCACATATTTGGGGTCAAGTTATACCAGGCAGCTGAGTCAGTCTGTCAAAAAGAGGACTTCTCACTTCCCCGTCCCCTCTCACTCCTTCTTCACACAAAGCATTTCCCACAACCCTTCGCTCCTGGGGCTTGTCAGATTCTGCTGAGCTGATTCAATGCACTAACTCGGCAGAAAACCAGCCATTTAGTCTGGTCTCTGCTGGACTGGTAAATCGGTGGATTAATCTGTCTTACAGTGGGGTCTAGCAAGCACCAGAGACAACAAAAGGTAAATAACTCAAGTGGGAGTGAAGTTACCCCTTGTAGTATCCAGGAGTAACGAACCCAGCTTTGGATGCCTCTTACCCTTTTGGAGAAGCTGGAGGCAAGACCGAGCTCCTGCTCCCTTTCCCTGCGCTCTGCCCTGTATTCCTGGTCCCCTCCTTCCTTTGGGTCGTATCTATCAGGGTGCAGGGTTTATTTTTTTTTTGGCTGAGCTACCTTTGTGACCGGCTCACTGAGGCATCAGTGAGGAGGAAAGCAGGAGGAAACAGAGCAAGATGTGGCAGATGCAGGATTCCCCCTTCCCGCAGCAGCGAGCTGTTGTACTGGCTGAGCCGATCTCGTCCCACTGCAGAGGATGGAGAGCACAATCCTCCTCCCACAAATCCGTGATTATCACTGGGATTACAGCAGTTCTGAGAAAAAAAAAAGGCAAACACCTTATTCACCAACAAAGCGCTCTATAATGTCACTGTAGGCAGAAAAGGTAAACAAATAATTGCAATTATGCAATTAATACTCCCAGAACCATTCAACAGGGCTGCTGACCATCTTCCTAAGACAGCTTTTGCTGTCATCGAGTTACTCATTGAGTGGGTGCCTCCAGGCCAGCTGAGCCTGTGGCTGACTCATCTTACTCCTTCCTCCTACCCTCTCTTTGCAATCTTACGGAAGTCGTACTGCAATTACAACTGTCTCAGACCCCAGATTCTTTATTTTGCGTAAAAGCGGTTTTATATTTTTGTCAAATCTTGTAAGAAGCCTGTTCAACAGCAAAAAACCAGATGGATGTACGCACAGAGAATGAATTATCAGAGTAATATCTAGATTTCATGTTAAAAATGTTCCTCAGGAAATCCCAGAGTATTTTGCAAGAGTTGTGGTGATCCCTCTGTACAAGTGGCGAAACTGAGGCGTGGAAGTGCAGTGTTTTTCACTTAGCACTAATTATAAGAGTCACTGGGCAATTTCTGAATGATCGTAACTGGCAGCACTGGGTGAAACTGTACCGAGAGAAGGAAAAAACCCACCAGCCGCATGTTTTACCAGCTTAGGACATCAGAATGGGATGCTCTGAGTAGGAGCCTTCACTGTAGCAAATAACTTTGGGGGGTTTTTTCATTAAGTGGCTGCTTGACTAGAGGCATAATATTGTTTACTTGAACAATCAAGAGGAACATTAATTATTTGGGCTGCACATGACCACTACGGGCACTTAAGTTTTGTCATCTGTTATTTAAGGTTGCGGCTTGACAACAGACGAGATGGTGTGAGATCTGCTAAAGACTGAAGATGGCCTATTGACATAAGTGTTAGTGTTTACCCTGGGTGTTTACACATTGACTTAAAAAATAGAAATCTCTCTGGCTACAGTGTAATTTGAGGAAAATTTGAGAATTAAGACCATAACTAAACTACCATGTCTCACTAGAAATTTATATCCTAAATTTATTGAATAACCTCAGAAAGATTAAGATACATTATTTCAGGAGTAAGGGCTCGTCCATCTCCATTGTTAAGACACCACCTTTGGAATAAAACAAACCCATCCATTCACAAATTCAGTTCTACTTCAAGGTATGTTTGTATTGTATCTTTTCTTCTCCAGATATAAAGGAAACAGCGGAAACCAAACACATATTCCTGGAAGATTTTGAAACGTTGGTTTCTATGAAAAAAAATAAATATTTATTGTGTTCGGTTTGCTAATGAGCAGCCTGAATGACTTTACTAAGAAACAATTTCCTAAATATGCCGCCGCAGCAAAAGAGCTAGAACAGCCAAATCCCAATTTTCCGTGTCTCGCAAGGGGGAGGTGTGTGCTACTGCTCAGACAAACCCCACACCAATCCAGATGCCAGCTCTGATTTACAAATTTGTTCTTCTAAAGCAGAGCCAACCAACACAGTCCTGCCCTCGTTACTACACAGCACTTGTGGCCCAACTACAGGGCAACCGATTTATCAGTTAGAATATTTCCTGGAGAAGTTTGTAACTGACTGTTTGAGTAAGAACAGATGATGATTTTTTTTTTTTTCTTCAGAGAGACAGCAACCTAGAAACAAAACTTTCCAGGTCTTCAAAGGCATGAAGTCCCGGAGGTCTGCAACTCATCACCATTAGTGCCTCCGCAGCATCCCCGCAGTTAATGGAGAGAACCACCTTCTTTCTGTTGAGCCAACACAGGGTGAGCAGCTCCCCCCTTTGCTGTCTGCAACCTGCTGAAGCAAGCAAGGCTGCTGGCAGTTATTAATAACCCCATCTCCAGACATGCCGGAGAAGTGTGTAGTCACGCTTCTGAGCTGTCCTTAAGCAATTCCCATCTCCCCACCAGAAAGCTGTAATCCGTCAGAACACGGTTCTAAGAATAGACTTGCAGAACATTATGTGTCAGGGAGGGGGTAGACCTCATCTACCGTCTCCTAAAGAATCTTTTTATAGAAACCGTCTAAAAATAGCCTGGAAGCTTAACAGGGAACGTGGCTTAGTTTTTAAAAAATAAAAATAAAGTTCTGCAGTACCTTCAACTCCAGCCTTTTAGAACCAGGATTTAAGTTACCAGATTTGCCATTACAGTGATGTTTTTAAAGCACGCATTTCCAGAATAAAATAATTACAGAAATACCCACAGATGACCTCTAAATTAAAACCGATTATGTAATGAGGCTATAAAAGCAGGGAATCTGAAAAAGCTAGTAAAGGCTGTTTCGTGAATCAAGATTCCAGAGGGCTATCCAGTGTTCCCAGTGAGTTCACAGAAGGGACAGAAGATTGCTAACAATTTCTGCTGAACCTTGCAAGTGATATTCCATTGCGGTGATGTGAAAGAGAAGACTAAAGATGTGGTATCACTAGGCAACAGATACCAGTAATCATCCTGGTAGCTGCCCTCCTGCCTGGAATCAGAAATTCCTCCCAGAGAACTATGTAGCATTTGCTACATGGAAATAAAATGCAATAATTGAAAAACAAAGCAGTACAGACTGGTGTGTGGTGCAACATTTATTTTAAAAGAAATAAATAAAAACCCCTTTAAATTCAAGATCTTTTGCTGTTCTTTACAATCTTGCTAATGAATTAGCTCCTTAGCTGTTAAGAACTGAATACCACCAGCCTATAAAATCCCACTGTTAGAAGACTTGTTGTTCACATTCATCAGTAACATCAGAAACTCGGCTTTTTCAAACTTGTGTCTGAGGAGAGAGAGAGCACATACCTGTGGGTATATGTCCGTATGCTCTCCTCTGAAATGTAAAAAAAATTGTGTTGATAAAAGGAAATGAATTGATACAGAAAACTTTACTGTAGGAGCATGATAGGACGCTGATATTGCAATGACGACTAATATACCTCAGCATATCAAGAGCTAGGATTTTCTCTGGAGAGGGCAATTTTCTAAGGGGCTAGTGAGGGGTTTTTAAAAACTAACTTTTCCAACAGATGCTGCTCAATATAGAGAAGATAAGTTAAAAAAACAGTGTCTTACACTCGAGCCAGAAGCAGGTGTGATTTGCAGTGGTCTCCTGTGATGGGAGTTAATTTCAAGGTTTCCACTGGACAGCAAAGGATTTTTGTCTCCTGTGTGGGTGAACAATCTCATTTTGAGAAGGCACGTACGAATCAGAGGTGCCAACCACAGCCATCACCACCACTGAGTTTAGGCAATCTTTTAAAGAAGCTATGACAATTAAGTCGTCAGCACGTCCAAGGTAGGACAAAGAAACCTTAATTTTACTTAATATTTCCTAGGAAACTAGAACAAGGGCAAACGTGCTTGTGTCACAGGTTTGCACACAAACACACACGCGCGTGGTGCACATCACAGCGCTCCATGCTAAGGGACTGCAGCAAGGTGCACTCACATACAGGTGTGTCACACTGCGGCCATCCAGGAGAAGGGGATGAATCCTGAGCAAAAGTTCCCCCGTTGTCACAATCTGTTCCTGGCCGTAAACTTTGAAGTAACTTTGTTTATCCCCCGCTATGGCTATGGACACGATATTCCTGAAGCTCACTCCTTAAATGCAGTTTCACTCCTTTCTTTTCATTTACAGACTGCACTTGTTTCAGACACTTTATAACCATTTATTATTCTCAGCACTTTCCTTGAGCTTAAAATCACAGAATCACAGGGTTGGAAGGGACCTCTGGAGATCATCTAGTCCAACCCCCCTGCCAGAGCAGGGCCACCTTAGAGCAGGTTACACAGGAACGTGTCCAGGCGGGTTTTGAATGTCTCCAGAGACGGAGACTCCACCACCTCCCTGGGCAGCCTGTTCCAGTGCTCTGCCACCCTCAAGGTAAAGAAGTTCCTCCTCAGGTTTAGGTGGAACTTCCTGTGCTCAAGTTTGTGCCCATTCCCTCTTGTCCTGTCACTGGGCACCACTGAAAAGAGCCTGGTCCCATCCTGCTGACACCCCCCCTTCAAGTATTTATAAGTGTTGGTTAGGTCCCCCCTCAGACGTCTCTTTTCCAGACTAAAGAGACCCAATTCCCACAGTCTTTCTCCATAAGAGAGGTGCTCCAGTCCCCTAATCATCAACATCTTCCCTTTATTCATCAGTATAACCTCTATGTTGCTCATATTCAGCTTCAAAATTCTGTTCTTCATCCAAGGGCTGCCCTCATCCTACTATAAGGATTTCCTTGTGGGAATATGACCAGGTATGCAGCAGAAGATACATGGAACTGTGTTGTTTCTGGTTGGTGCCTGCGCCCAGATGAGCCCCCTCTGTAGCTACATGTAGAAATTTGATGGGAATGATGGAGAATGCTGATCTCCACAGACATGGAGGAGCCTTGCAGTGGAGATGTGGTCTCCCACCTTGGTTGCATCTCTCCAAGTAGTATGTAAAACATTCTGGCCCATCTCTGCCCCCTCTCTCTGTGACTTACGAGTCTAGTATTGCAGGAAAGCCCAGAACCGATGTCTGCCACCTTCCAAAATGAAACCTTTGCCATTGCTAACAAGATCGACCAGCTCACGACTAGTGATTTCTGGCTGCGCCTCTGCTACGCTCCTGGAAGTTATCAGTGTAACCAGAGCTCTGCAGCTACAGGACACAGTTGGACATTGCTGAAATCTGGGAGGCTTCCACCAGCGACTGCATGAAGTTGCTGTACCGCTGCCAGCGGCCAGAAACGGCGCAGCGGTTTGCAGATACCTGGAGGAGGTTGCAGCCTTTTCAGGAGGCGCTATCCCAGGCTCTCCCGAGGAGTAGTTCTGTGACAGGAACCGGCCCTGCCCGCTCCCTCAGGGCCGCCCCCTCCGGCCACGGGGCGGGTGGCTGCGGCCGCACACCGCGCTCCCAGGCGGCGATGGGCAGGCACTACATTTCCCGGCGTCCCGCGGGGCGTGCCGCCGCCGGAAGCGGAAGCGCTTTCGGCGCCGCTTCCGGTGTTGTGGCCGTCGGCGGACTCCTGAGGGGACGCGGCGGCGGTCGCACAGGTGACGGCTGCGAGGTCGCGGCCGGGGGCAGCGCAGGGCCGGGGGCAGCGGCGTCAGTTCCCGCCTGGCCGCGGTTGTCGGGAAGGCCCTCGTGTCCGTGGGCCGGGCCGGGCCGGTTCGGCTTTCCTTTAATAGTGGATGTGTCGGGTTTCGTATCCCCGCTCGTTGGTGACAGGCCCTTAAGAGCTTCCTGTGTGGTGCCTCAGGGATGCCCCGGTGATGGTGGTCCTGGAGGTGAGGCCGGGAATGGGCCGGTGGCTGAACCCCGTCCTCCCACTCTTCTTGTTGCTGAGCTTTATGCGGCAGTTTAGGAGCAGCTCTGGAGGTGCTGCGTTAGTGTTCTCCGACTTCGGCAGCACTGGTCACAATTAGAGGAAATAAGGAATAATTATGTGTCAAAATTGGAAAATGCAGGCTTCCGGTGATGTTCCGAAGTGCTAAATATGAAAAGAGGTCTTGTTTCTTTCATTTTTAATTTTTTTTAATGAGTATGTCTTTAAACTATCTCCCGTTATGCTTTTTTGAACATCATTATACGTTTCTCTTCAAAGTAATTTGCGTGTGTGTGTGTAGACAATAAAAACTGAAGATGTTTCTATGTGTTTTTCTGCTTCTGTGAAATTTGGAGTAATATTTAAGTTATGATGTTTTGTAGCTTTTAGGTGTATTGCTTTTGGGAGGGATGAGACCAACTGTGTCTAGACAGTTTGTTAACTACAGCAAGTGTTATTTATAAGTACGGCCATTTTTATACTGGGAGAAGGTATTTACATCGTGAACGAGAAAAGCATGTCTCAGGAATATTCTGTCGAGCGTGCAGAAGGAAGGATGAAAAACAGGGGGGTGAGTGCCGGTGGAAAAACTATGGAAAGACCCAAGCTTGGAAACTTTTTTTAAAGTTAATGAGGTACCTTCAAAGGGTACCTCTCAGTAAATAAAGTCATGTACCACCTTCTAATTACTTAGGAGGCAAGTGCCAGTATCTCAAATAATAAGGACTTCTAAACAACTGACGAATAATGTAGAATATATTTCACAAATTGTATTTATCCTTAAGATAGTCAAGAAATTAAATTCTTGGTCTCTTGTACCTTGAACAGTTACGAAACTGGTTTCTTTCAGAGGGTGTTCTGCAGTAAAAGCCGAGGTGGTGTCCATTTGAGTTCCATCTTGTCCAGGACCGGTTTCCTCTCTGCTGTCAGCATGGCGACATCTCTCAGAGCTGCGTGTTCCAGCTTCTTTCGGACATGTTCAGTAGCGACCTTTAAGCAGGCCCCACTGCAGAGTAAGTAGTGATGAAAATGTAGAAGTTCTGTATTAAAAACTGTTCTTTGAGAGCGTCTCTCCTGTGCTGCTTAAAGGAATGGAGACACGGAAATTAATTTTCATTTGAACAGAATCAAATCTGGTACTCTGTTCTCTGCTAATAATTAAAAGATATCTTGATTTGGTTTAAAGCTTTCATGGTCCGCATATGATGCTCCTTTAATTTATCAATTAGCTTGTAAATACCACCCCTCTTACCACTGATTATATTTGAATATTTAAATTTATTTTTTCAGATTTACAAACAGTGTTGAGAAAAGGCTACAGGAAAAGTCTCATCACTTAACATAAACAGAGAACAAGTGAAAATAGGCAATATTATTTCTTAGGTTTGTGTCCCTGGTTTAGATGTCAATAGAAAGATGTAGGGGAGATAGTAAAGGTGGTAGAGGAGACGAGAACTGAGAAAATACAATGGACGTGTTGCGTTTTAGAGGTCAGTGGGCAAGAAGGGGAAAGAAATCTTGGGAAGAAATCTGAACTATTTGCAGTAATATTTTACCAGAACTCAACTTCTTAATAACTAAGAATGGTTTAATGGGAAGAACTGATGCATGGGAAGTGCTAACAGTAATTATGAATTTTTAAAAATTATATCTAAAATATATACTTAAATCTATTAGTTATATCTTAAATTTAGGAATGTTACACCTAAAATATTTCTGAGAGGAAAATAGCTACACAAAAGTTTCTTCTTCGTTCTTTCAGCGCTCACGGTTTTGACACGCTGAGGGCTTTCCCCCTCCATTATGAACAGCCAAGAAGAATTCTGTTTGTCTTAACGCTAAAGTTGGTTTACGTAGTAGCATGGCAGAAAAAAGTTGAAAGCTTTTAATGACATATTTGGAAACAGAAGGCTCAGAATATGTTAAGATTTTGTTCGTGTGATCATAATTCAGTTCCTAAAGCGTGGTGGTAGAAGCAGCATCACTGGACTCGGAAGCTTACGTGTGGATTCACGTTGGGTTCCGGCAGCAAAGGCAGGGGTTTGCCGGTACAGGTCAACTCCAGACGCCTCCCAGGCCCATCTTAGGCACGCGCCCGCGTGGTTGTGGAAGGCAGAATGCCTGTGGAATAGTTACAATGTAAGGGACTGGGACGGTTCAGCATCTTTATGTTAGGTTTACGGTTGGACTGGATGATTGTAAAGGTCTTTTCCAATCTAAACAATGCTATGAGTCTGTGAAAAAATGGGAATGGAGTTGTAGGAAAGCTCAGTTGGAAGGGACTTTGGGTGGTCTGTAGTCTGGCTCCGCTCTGCCATCACACCAGCTGGCTCAGGGCTTTGTCCAGCTGGGTCTTTGAAACTCTCCAGGGACAGGGACCGCGCAGACCTGCCTGGGCCCCGGTCCCACTGATGGCCAGTCCTCACCAGGAAAACATTTCTTTATGTACCCGGTCAGAGCCTCGCGTTTCAGCTTTGGGGTGTTGTTTCGTGTCCTCCCTCTGTGCACCCTTGTGAGCAGACTGGGTCCCACTCCTCGGTAACCCCAATCCTCGTACACAGTTGTACTGAGGGCTGCTGTTAGTTCTCCCCAGAACTCTCTGCTCCAGGTGGAGTCGGCTCCTGTCCCTCAACCTCTCCCAACAGCGCAGGTTCTGCAGCCCCTGACCATCTCGGGCCTTTACTGAACACATTCAAGTTTATCTTTTATTAAAGGACCCCAAATTCGCCGTAGTATCTAGATGTGGTCTGGCAGGTGTCGAGTAGAAGGAGATAATCCCTTCCCTCAGTCCACTTAGCACAGTCCCAGATGCCAGGAGGCCGCCTTTACTGCTTGTCATTCGTGTGATTGCTTTCCTCGGAGCAACGGGAACCTGGGGAAAGAGGGGAAGTTTCTCCAGTGTTACAGCAGCCAGGACATTACAGTTTTGTGGTTTATATAGCATGCATAGCTGTCGCCAGCAAAGTACAAATTTGATTTTTATAATAAATATTGCTACGGTTGAAATGATGATCTTCCCTGTAAGTAATATTCTTTGCCTATATAAAGAATATGCTCTAATTGTGAAGTCTAAAGGTATTTTGTTCATACTGTGGCTTTTTTTCTTGGGAAAACAATACAATTGTAAAGGTAAATGTAGGCAGTAGCTACCTAGATACTGTACTTTTTGATTGCACTAGAAATATGTGTAGTAAAGTGAGCTTCTGTTTAGACAGTGTTTGTGTTTTGTTAATCTAAAACTGAGTAGGACTATAATCCCTGACTAAGATTTAAAACAGAATGAAAATGTAAATATTCTTAAATTTGGCACAGCTCTGCTTGTTTTTACAATAGTGTTCTTTACTTGCTTTTTGGGTTTCTTTTGCAGATGGAGCTGTGTATCTTGCTTGCCATAAATCTACATACTCTGTTCTCCCTGAAGACTACAATTGGTACTTAAATGCGCTTTGACGTGTGTCCTTTTCATGGGGCGTTTATTCCAGGGCTACCTTCTCCCTTCCAGAGTTGTCATATAATGGTATCAAATACATCTCCTGCCAGTTTTGGATATATGTAACAATTTTAACTGAAGTACTGGCTCCTGTCATCATGATCGTGAACTTGATATTTCAAAAAATAAGCCTAATGAAAAATGATGCGGGACTCATTCTGAACATGGTGAGGACCCCGGTACCCCTGCAGTTTTGTTTGTGGAAGAGCAAAAGTAGCTAAGAGCAGGCACTGTCACTGGTGCTTGTTGTTAAGACAAAGTACAGGGATTTTTGTGCTGCTGCATGGGAAGCTTGTGTAGGAACCAGAAAAGATGATACAAATGTATTGAGAAGCACAGGATCCGTGTCGTACAAGATTTTAGGAAGCTTATGTGTCGTGGGAAGGGGGAGGAAGGTGAGCAAAGTCATATTCCTTCAAGGAACCTCTCCATAGGACTTTTTGTTCATCGTGATCATCGTCTCTTACCAAATATAAAAGTTGGAACCCCAAACAGAGCTTTGTTTCCTATTCTTGCTTTTGTGGGTGCCGTACTTACTTCTTCTAAAGGCATGTTGTCTTAGGGATCATTATCCCCATCTGTTGCTAGATCTTTGTATGCAGTTATTCAAAGTGTTAAGACTTTTTCCAGCCCAAGTTTCCAGCTATCTTTAATAATTTATTTGAGCCCTTTTTTCCTGTCCATACAAAAAAGAAATACGAAGGTGGCTGGGGAAAAAAAAAAAAAAGGAGGAAGGAAGTTCAGATCAAGTATTTGTGACCTTTGTTTTATAAGGGTTTATTGTACAGAAGATTCTTAAGGGTGCATAAATGCAGGGTCACATCTGGTTTTCTCTGGGACTCGGGCTGCTCCGTTGCTCAGCATTTATAAAAATTGTACGGGCTGTATTTAAAAGTGTAAGTTTTTATTTTTTTATAGCAAAGTGGAACTTGCGGTGACATCAGACTTGAAGACCATCGTCTGCTACCACCCTTCACTTGAGATTCCGTACGAGCATACAAAAGTATGTCCAAATGTACACATTTATATTTCTTACTCTTGTAAAGGCATTAAGTAGTTTGTAAGTTTGTAGTTTTTGAGTCTTTAGGGCATCTTTTAAAATTTGAGATGCTGAGATACTTTTTAGTCTGTGACCAGCGTATCTGTGAAGCGAGTGACGACTGTCGCTGCTGCCATGAGGGGGACCTGATTCTTAGCTGAATTCAGGGAAAGTTGCAGGGTAAGAAATAATACCCAGATATCACAGCATATAGCAACTCAGATAGAATGAAACGAGGCACTCAAATACTTGTGCACAATAAATAAAATCAGTGCCTGTCTATGAGCATTATTCGCAAAGAGGATGTTTGAAATGCAGGTTGCAGTTCACACGCCCTACTGTGGACGGATGCAGCAGTTTGGGCAAGTGGAGATAAAGAAGTGCTGCTGCTGCTGTTTTCAACTTGAGCTTTACATTCCATTCAGCACTCTGGGTTCATAAGCGCCACAAAAAAATGTAAATACTGAATTTTTATCTGTCAGTAGTAATTTCAGTGTGTTCTTTACACTGATGAAAGTGAATCTAGATGGACTTTTCTAGCGTAGGCTTTTTGTTTCAATTTCCAGTTCTCACGTGCTAGTTAAATACTGCAAATGGCAGCTAGGCTGCTGAAGAACCCAATGTGAAAATTCTCCGTTGAAAACTGAAAACATTTTAGTGCTCTTTGCCTTCAAGCTATTTATCAGTCGATGTTTTTAAATTTATCAGTTGCATGCCTCGGGGAAAAACAGGTTTAAAAGACTAAAACAAGGAGAAATATTTGTAACGGTGCTAGTAGTTAGGTTTCAGGTTGAGAACAAACGTCTCGGTCTGAGCAGATGCGCAAACAATTAGGAAGTGACATTCTTCTCCAAGGTACAAATCATCTAAAAGCTTTTTTAGTAACAATGATCGTCACTATGAATAAATTTCTGAGTAGGAATGGCATGAGTAGTTTTGTACGAGTAGAAGTGAAGCTTATGATTCAGCTAGTGAATTGTAGGGATGTGATCAGCAATAGTGACAGCAGCGGGGCTGATTTTAGGGGTAGGGTTATCAGCTGTAGCACCTGGCGTAATTAGAGTTTTCCAGACATCTGCTGCACAGGGCTGTGGTGTAGTTCAGGGTGGGCAGGGTGTGCGTTAAGCACACAGAAAAATGCCTGTTCTGGGTTTTAGCTGTCAAGAGTAAATTGTAATGCTGTCTGTGCAGCTTGGCTTTTTGATTTTTCTCTAAAAACAAAAAAAAAAAAAGGAGAGAAAGGAAATATATACATGTCTGTTTTTACAGCCCATACCACGGCCAGATCCAGTGAATAATAAAGAAGAAAACCTTGATCAAGTTCTGAAATCCCGGTTGAATGAAAAAGAGCTGAAGAACAATAGAGGTCCTACAATTGAAGAGCTCAGCAAAATGTTTTACACAACAAAACATCGCTGGTATCCAGTGGGACAGTAAGTATTTTGTTTTCAGTGTTTGTTCCTTTGGGATGTAAAAGGAGGAACAGGAATAATTTAATGACTAGATTCAACCTAGGAGAAGTCATGTGACCCAAGATACTCTTAGCCCATGGGCTACTAAATAAAATCTTAAATGCAGTGTTGTGTAAATGGACGACTGTATTTCGGTAGGGTTTTTTTAACACCCTTTGGTAGACTTTGCAACTTTTCTTGGGGGTAAAATATGTCACAGAGTAGAAATTTCTCGTAGCAGCTAGTTCGCTACTGGTTCAGGTGATTTATTCAAGTTGCGTAAGTGAAGGCAGCGTAAGAGAACCTAGTCTGTAAAATACCCTCAACGGGTATCACCAAATAGAGCCTGCAAACATGCTTTGTCTATTCCTGAACGACTTTTCAGAAAAAAAAACTTAAGAAGGACGATTCTCAGACTTAAGAATAGTAGAGGTTTTTAATTTGAAATGGTGAAAAGCGCACCTCGATGTGCCTTGTACTCCGAAAGCGAGGAGGGATACAAACAGGCACAACTGATCTTAAAGAGGAACTGTATACACTCAGATACACCCCTGGGAACACCTGGCGTTCCAATTTGTGTTACTCCTTTCCAGTCTGTTACTACACCTTTTGGTAGCTGCTAATTTATAGCTATGGAGACTTGATACAGGCAGAATTTTATTATTTTTTTTTTTGTCCACAGACAACTTCCTAGTTATTGTGGTTTAGAAATGGATAAAAGGAATGAAATGGTAGAATTTTCCATGGCAAAAGGGTAGCTGTTGCTCTAATGAGCATCAAACAGGATCCTCCTTGTTTTAGGGTGGGTAATTAAGAGGAAAGTAGGGATCATTTTTGTTGTGAAGAACTTGTTTTTTAATTTGCCTGCAAAATATTACACTATTTAATATACAGTTTGGTGTAGCTCCTTTAAACATCAAGTCTCTTTGTTCTGTAGCAATCATTTTAGCTGAAAAAAAGGCTGACTGCGTAATAAAATTAACTTGACACAAAGGATTAGGACTAAACGGCAGCCTTTGTACCTACTCAGCTGTAGAACAGATTAGATTATTGTGTCCTTCCAGCAGATGTGGCGGTAGAAATGAGTAGCGTTATGTAACTCCGTGAACAACAGAGGTGACATCTAATGAGCGGTGATGGCTTGTGCTTGTGCATCCTGTCTCCTGCTTATTTGTGTCACCTCCAGACCTCTCACCGGGGGCGGGCGGGGGGGGGGGTGGAAACATAGGAGAATCAAAGACTGTCCAAAGCTTGCATTCACTGCAGCCTTCTTTAATTCTAGGTATCACAGAAGACGCAGGAACCCTAATCCTCCTAAAGACCGATAATTAGGATAACTTCTTGTTCATCATCGCTTTGCTATTAATCTGTATCAGAAATAAAAATTACAGAAAGTGAGACGTTTGGCAATTCTGTGTGAGCGCTGTAGCTAAAACATGCTTGAGTAAATTTTGCTGTTCTTTTCTACTTCAACTAGTCAACAATAAAACAACAAAACTGCACTAACGAAAGAAGGATCCAGCGAAGGCTGGCGCACGTGCGCGGTCAGGGAATGTGCTGCGGTTGGAACTGGGTGATGGCTGCTCCGGTTAAACTCCGCTAGAGGCTTGGCATTGGTAGAGCGAATGCTTAGAAGTCTTATTTCAAAATGGGAAGTCGAGAACTGGACATGTTAGGGTTTGGTGTTATTTTGGGGGGAATTTGTTTTATTTTTTAATAAACCTAGTAACTGATAGGCTGGTGAGCTGGAATACTGAGGTATTAATGAAATAGTATTGATGAAAAATAATATAAGAGGTATTCATGAAAACGAAATAGTTTTACTTCTTCTATTATGCTTGTAAAATACGTGATTCCTTGTTTAAGCCTACATCAGCCAAGTGATTGTATTTAAGGCTATTGTCACGTACTGAAAACTGGCCAACTTGGTTAAATTTTAGCTTCCAAGGCATAATAATTAACTCTCCCTTCTAAATCAGCCAGCATTCCCAAATATCTGAGGTAACTTCTGTGTGCATTTGTGGTTTGTGAGGGTTTTTTGTTCTGTTTTTTTTTTTAACCCCACCCCAGCTACCATTCCATGAGTAGGGTATGTTCCTCTATAAACGGGAATAGCTGTGGCTCAGGGGAGGAAGAGTTCTTGGCCTCAGCAAGGTAATCCGTGAAGACTCCCAGCTCTTTCTAGCTTACCTAGGGGGAAGGATTGGCCCTCTATTACATAAAATCCTTTAAATCAATATGGTTTGATTCTACTTCATAGCTATAGCGTTTTGTAGAGCTTAAATATTTCTGCGATTAAAATATTCTATGTCATCCAGCATTTTTTCCTCCGGAAAAGGAGATTCTCTACTCCACTCTACAGCTTTAGGCGTCAGCCTTCTGATAGACAGGGCTATCTTGTAACGTTGTGCCAGTGACTTCATTAAGCCGTCTTAGCAGATCCTAATAAGTAATCAGAAAATAATTATCCCATACATGTCATACATTCGGATTGTATTCCCTTTCCAGAGCAGCTTGAATAAGACAAACAGGGTCTCGTTTCTTGTGTTATTCTAGTGTCATTGTGCCGGCGTGTATTATCCACACATTTTGCTAGAAGCTGAGTACCATATAAAGTCTCTAATCCTGGTCATCGTTAGTATAAAGGACACTTACTTTCCTAAAGTAATTACTAAATAACCTTTTTTCTTCGAATTTCCTTCAATTGTGACAAAATAGTGCATGCATGTAAAAAGACTGCCTTGAGATACTTCTGGAAAAATTGACATAAAGCTAGTCTAAGTATTTATCTTGGTATTCTTTTGAAAAATGCCTTTTTAAATCCGAACACCAGTTAGCTGACAATGGTTTGTCATGGCAGGGCATGACACCGCTTTGCTTTTCCTCTCTGTTCGGCTTGTAAGGCAGCCCAGTCCATGTTTAAGCCCGCATCAGCCAAGTGATTTTTGGCTCCTTATTATACGATGTGTTGCTTGCGTGATAACAAACATGCCATAGGGAAGGAATGTCTATTGTGTCTGTGAAAAGCACCGCTGCTTACTCTGCAAGTTCAGTCCCGTGAAAATAACTGTATTTATTTTTCTGCCTAGAATCTGCCTTTTAAAATAGTTTCTAGTAAATTGTAATATAACAAATTTTGGTCTTTTCATCAGTTCGTGGTGCCTGGTACTGGCACTGGTCTGTCAGTGAGAAGCTTACAGCTCGCGCTTAGTCCTTTGTCATGTTCCACTGCATAAAATTGAGACCCTGTTATTTTTGGAAAGCTGAGGCCTAATTTGTCACTGTTTGACTTTACTCCAGTGTTAAGAAAAGATATCCTTGTATTAATTTAAACTTTCATTTGCTTTTCGCCCCTCCTTCTCTCTTACTTTTGCTTTTACTCCTTCTTACTTACTTTTGCTGCCTAATACTATTAAGGCATTTTGCTGTACAGAAACCTTCTGTTATCACATGTGTCCGTTCTTGCCCGTCTGACCCTGTTTATGACCAAACACCCACAATCGCTGTAGAAATGTTGGATTTCTCAACCTTTCCCAAACATTTTTGGATGCTTTTCAGGCATTTTGAGGGCTAAAAATCTATGATGTGCTGGACTGCTATCTTCAAAGGACTTCCTCTTCTGACCAGTCACTGGCAACCAAGTTTAAAACACGTGTTCGTTACATGTACCTTCTGCCATTTTGTTACGACATTAATTCATAAAATTGGCATTTTAAAATCTTCTCCTGCGTTGTGCTGCCACTCTCAATCTTTCAATGTTCTGTTCTACTAAATCTTTCGCCTGGGTCATCTGAAGCATGACCTAATTAAAAACCTCCTCTCGCAGTAATTCCAAGCTGCCCTCCAGATTTTCTAGGTCTTGAGCAGCTACATAAAGCTGTCTCTATCTGTTCCTCTTCACTTGAAAACTTGGAACTAGAAATCCATTGATTTGATTCTTGTCCAACTTTTATGCACAGGAATAATCCATTTGAAAGTTAATTTGGGGGGTTTCTGTTTCCTGTCACTCTTGTTCTTTGTAACTGAAAACTTTAGTGGCATGGAATTCGCAATGTTAAGTCTGCTCTGGTGTCTTTGTATCCAATTTTAGGCACTTGGCCATTTGCTTTGTGCCCAGTAGTTAAGTGTTTTTGAACCTGATGAGGCTCATTGCTGTGGATCATATACAGCTGGGTACATCTTACTGATTTTTTTTATCTTTTAATGCGGCTAAAAGTCTTCTCGGGCCCTGCTTGCCCGTGTGCCATTAGAGAACTCTGCATCAGGCAAGCGTCAAACTCTTTGTCCTCACTCCCGATCCTCTAAATGGCCGTTCAGTTTACCTGGATGTCCTAGCGAAAAGGGAGTTCTTTAACTTCCTCTCCTTAGACCTGAATCAACAAAGGAAGCGTGCTTTTAAAACAGATTTTTTGCCTTCTCTGTGTGCAAATTCTGTTGTTCTGCGGCTTCTTGGTGCTACCACCAGGAGGCAATCTTGCACAGTAACTCAACTGCGTTCCCCTGAAACCGGAGAGGACTTTGCTTTCAACTTTAACGCTATGAGAGACAGGCATTAGCTGTTTTTTGATTAAATTTGTAAAATGAACTCCCTAGCAGGTCTGGAAGTGGTTGGATTCAAAGCGTCAGAGGTTCTTTTGCAGGACTTGCCTGGTTTTGACTGATTTGTGTAGCAGAGATGGATGTTGGCTTAAACAAAAAAAGCCTCACCCTCACGGTTTTGAAAAAAAAAAAAAAGAGCCAGCAGTGGCGCAGTAATGGGACACGACTGCCAAATACACCCGGGTGACAACTGCCGTGCCTTCATGCCTCAACTCCTCACTCAGCTCCTGTTATGGAAGGAGCATCCGTCCGTCCGTCCATCCATCCCTTCGTGGCCCCCCCAGTTATCCAGCCTTGGAGGAAAGTTCCCTCCTTGGCCATTTGCTGTTGTAATGGGTCTGAATTTCAGCTGCTGCGCCTAAATTCTGCTGTTCCAGAAGGAATCATTGCTGCAGCTCCGCTCTCAGTCACAGGAATGATCGCTACTTAAAGCCAACACAGCTTTTCTCAGTTATTCCCATCTTTATGAATTTCGGCAGCTGCTCTGCTGTCATTTCTCATATGCTCATTCCAGCCTCAAAGTGAGTACAAAGTTCTACGATGAAGAGATCAGGCAGATGTCGACTCTATTCCTCTGCTGTAATGGGGGATGTGTATTTTGTTTTAATGCTGCAATACAGTAAAATCGACTGGAAGCCCACCAGGCGCTAGAATAAACGTCAGGCAAATTGTGTACCTACAATACGTAAAAGTTGAATTAATCACCAAGATTGAGACAGCTACTAGAGGTGTCTAACCTCAGGCTGAGCTAATCTTTGTAGGCTCCCTTTAGTCAACTGACACAGAGAAGTACCTACACAAGGCTGCTGAATTTGTTTAAAGATAAGATTTTCTAGAGTATGTTGCTCACATTGTTCTCTGGAGGGGCTCCTTACTTCCCTTGCCTTCTCTGAAGGGAGGATGAAGTTCAGCTGAGATTCAGATGCCTGTACCAAAGTAAATTAAAACAGTCTTACAATTTGGTTTTTTGGTTTTGTTTTGTGTTGTTTTTTTTTTTAATTTAAGAAAGCAGATATGTAAAATAGTCCACTTAAGATAAAAAGATAGTTGCTGTTTCTGCTAGCCTGCAATAGCAGGTAGTCCATATATAGGAACTCTTTGTTTTCTGTAGAGATTAATTCACACACATTTAACTTGTAATTTTGAATAAATCATGTATAGGATTTTAATCTCACCTTTTATTTAATCAACTCTCCAGTGCTAAAAGATAATACTCAAGCATGATTTTTTTTTTGTTTCATTCAGTGTGTAGCCACAGGAGAAATAAGGTAGTTGCTTATTTTATATATCTTTGTAGTACCTCTTAATGAGCTCATGATCCCAACTGTTACCTCTAAGTACTTCTAGAAAAACTAACGCAATAATTTACTGGTTAATCTGCACAGAATTATTTGAAAATTTAAATACGATTTACACAGAGTGTTAGTTCCACTGCATCTAACTCCAGCTTTAACTCCCCTGTATTTACCTACAGCAGTGAGGTCACTGCGCGTCAGAAGGCGGGAGCTGTGTGGCAGCCGCATGAGCCAAAGAGCGGGTTTGGTTGGCAGCTCTGCAGCGCACGGCTTCTGGAAGTTTGTGCCCTGGAGTAAGGCTTTAGCCGGCGTCCTGACATAGCTGAGAAAGGATAATCAATGTATCATAAAGCCGCTCATCACCTAGAGGCGCCACAAGAGGCTGGAATGGCCAATAAACCCGAGAAATGTTGCCAACTAGTCCTTCTGAAATATTAAATAAGTCTCAAATACAGAAAACAGTTGTGCTTACATTCAGCTTTACTGCTTGTCAAGATGAAAAACAGTCTCGACTCAGAGGCAGTTGACCCTTTTAAGACCAGCTTTGACTGCTACCAAAGTTTTACAGTTCCTCAGCAAAAGAGTCTCCCTACCAGCAAAATGTGAGATAGCATAGAAATAAAAAAATCTGGAAGAGCTGTTTTTTAACATCTCTTCTGCCAAAGCTAATAAAAGTTTAACCATGTAAGCATCACAGAAAACTTAAATGAACAGTGAAAAGTGACTGTTAAATTGGGCTACTGCATTAAGCCATTAGCGTGTACAATAAAAATCAACCCAAGTAAAAGATAAAGCTATTAAAGCATGAGCCTACTGTACAAACGTGTATTTTCCTGCTTGCTGATGCTAATAAGTGAGGTGTTGTTAACAATTCATGTAAATTCATAATACATTTCTTGTAAAGATTAGTGTTTCTTAAATACTGCTGGTCTTTCTCATTATTCAAATTCATGTGGTATTTGTTTAAACAAATAATAAGCCAGTATCGTTTTTCTGAAGCCAACACCTGTAGGAGTTATACTGGATCAGAGCTTCATCCTCTTCACCTTCTGCTTCAGTTAAGACACACTGAGGATTTCAATTGAATCATAAACTAATGCCAGGAAAAAAGCTTTCCTTGCCCCCTCTTTAGTGAACAGTCGGTCGGTACACAGTACCATAAGGCTTCACATCCCTCTTCATATTTTCTGTTATTTTGTCATTTTTAATCCTGACTGGTTTAAATATGGGTTCACTTGTTATTTCGCAAGGACACCTTGTATCTTTATAAAACTCCCTCTCCCCCATGCTGTTTTTCATACCGTTAAAATCCTGGCATTAGTGATGAGGAAACAGGGTGGCAGCAAATTCCACACATTTTCGAACTGGATTAAGAAAAAAGGATTTCCTATCCAGAGTAAAGGCACAGTGCAGGCAGAACTCAGGGTAAGTGCACCATAAGCAGAGATAAGAAAAACGGTAGAGAAATTCCCTTTCTAGAGCATGTATTTGTACGTTCAAATCTAAAATAAACCTGCCGTGTGTTGGCTGCGTGGGTTACAACTCACTGACTTTATATGGCTGTCTTTGTTGAAGAAAAATACTTGAAATGAGCCCAAAGAGGCCACTGGCCAATCTGAAAGGTGACACAATGGTTTGTGACGAGAAGAGCAGTGGCAGCCCTGATGGAGAGCGGCTGTGGTTAGTACCCACACAGTGCTTAGCCAGCCCTTGTCCAGGCGGAGGGCAAAACCTTGGATCGCTGCAACTGGGTGAGCATTTGTTTTGCTTCAACATGACCAAGATTTTAACTCATGACTTTGTGGAAATGATACATGAGAAGACTTACATTTCTTAAGAGTCAAGCGTTTATCCTGCAGTCAAAATACCTGTGTCTGCACTTCACCTCGGGCAGGTGGTCCCCAGCAGCAGACTGATACTCGGGGTCCATCTGAGCACATTCCCAGCTGGGGAGCAACCTCAAGCTCCAGCTGCTGATCCCCACACCTCTTCCTCACTTCCCCCTGTTCTGCCTATCCCTCTTTAAAGCAGTGGCTGCGTGCTCCTGCAGGGAGAGTTCACACCGAGCACCGCTCTCAAGATCACATCTTGTTTGATTTTACCCCATGTGCTCTTCTGAACATGTGCCCTCAAACAGTATCACATTATAAAACGTGTAACACGTACCCGCACCCTCATGCTAGGAAAGCACCGTTCTCACAGGCCGCAGTACATTTTCACATCATTTCAGATACTTCAAAATGAAAAAGATACACAAAAAATTAGAATTACATGTTGGGCCCCAGGGAGAGTCCGAGAACTGTGGGGTGCAAAGACAGGGGTCCGCTCTGGCGGGAACTAGCTCCAGTTAGTGCGAATATAAGCCAAGCCTCGGCCTCGGGGACTTTTTTTCTTAGTTATAATACAAGGATGCCCTCTGAAGTCAGGTAGTTGGGACCCACGTCATTTTTACAGATAACCTGAGCTCAGATTGTCCTTGTTCAGACTACTACATCTGAACAAGTCTGGTACAGGCTTATCGAGATAGGCAAAACCAGCAACTCACACACTAATTACTCTTTTCTCTGAGCAACTTGAGTCATCAAGATTGTCCAATCCCGTTCAGAGGTGCTCCAATTGAGACTCCTGTAGAAACAAAAGGATTTTTCTTCTGGATAAACAAAATTAAACATGCAGAGAAGAAAATGCATTTCCATAACTTCAAACAAAATCTGGATTTAGGAGCAAGCATCTTCTTCAACAGCCCGCATCAGAGTAAATGAACCATACCAAAGGTCACTGAATGTCAGTGTTCTGTAATTCTCAGCCTTCCGAGGATCAAAGAAATCTGAAGAAATAGCTCAAGTGGAGGCATTTGGCAAAATAATGAGGTGAAAGACTTTCAAAGTTTTCTGGAGAAAAAAAGAAACAGTAATTGAACATAATTCTTAAAATCTTCACTTAGGCATTACTAAGTAAAAATGCTGTGTTTCCATTTCAGGGCTAGTGAAATGTCAACAAAAGAAAACAGTGGTATAAAAACCAGAGCTGTTTTTCTGTTATTCTCAGGACATCAGGGATTTATTTATTTAAAAACCTGTAACACTGGCAAATAAGCTGTTCACTCTAAATTGCGTGTCGGGCGCTGGGGGCTTTCTTGCTTTTCAGTTGTTCTCATACGATAAATTAATTTTGCTGGAAATACACTACCAGTTCAGCACGGATTTTTTAACAATTCATCTCCTTACCTGGCATACTCTCACCCTCTTAGAACAGCCCAAGGAACTGATCCCGAAAATGCCCAAGGAGATTAAAAGACGCGCTTCAATTGATTGTTGAAGGTGAACTGTCAGAAGCATCTGATCAGTCATTTGGGGAATTTCATTGTTGTTGCTGCATCCTTTCCATCAGCCAGTCCAAAGGGATTTCATTAACATCTCACTAGTACCTCTGACTAAGTAGGAATTTTGACTAGATTGTGAAAGCTTCTAGAAATAATCTATTTTGGAGTGTTAAGTATTTAAATGCAAATTGAGTGGAAACAGCTGTTATTTACATTCTCTGGGTACAGGATTCCACTCCCTGATGGACAGAAAAATAAATGCCATTGAAAGAACATGAAGAAATTGCAAAAATATGGATCTAGTAAAAATATATGCAACGGACCACATTGTCGAATGGTATAAATTGGTATAGCTTCACAGATTTGCCACAATTTGTAACAATATAGAGCCCACCTGCCAGAAGGACTCGAAGAGCTTCACGTATTTCTTGAAGAAAGGCAGGGGGGTGAAGGAACGAACACGCTGAAAACAAAAGCACATGAACAAATTCATGTTTCAGCCCTTTATGCAATGGCTCACAGAGCACCAGGCGTTTTCAGAAATAGTCTCACAGAACAAAGCCCCCTTTCACAACAAGATTTTGCTATGGACTTCCGTTCGTTGGAGATTACGTTCTGGAAAAATTACAAAAGCTCCTGAAAAATGCAAGTAGCATATTCTAGACCAGTGTGCCTGAAAGTGGAGGACAGTGCTGGAGAGAAAAGAAAAGAAAGCACAGTGTGAAAGCTCAACACTTCAACGAACCCAGGCTTTATCTTTGTATTCGCCTGGCAGAGGCCCTCCTGCACGTCCTCTGTACACGTCCCCCTTCACTTACCTGCAGCAGATCCCTGCTGCCGCGTGCTCCCCTGGAAAGCTCACACTCCCTCCTGCCATGGCTGCTTCTATCTGTAACGCCACTGGCAACCACCTAGAGTAAAAACAGCGACAGACCGTCCTCAGAAAAGGCCCGGCATGTTTAAAAAACACAAAACGTAGCTGCTAATTTCATTTGGACCAAACCCGCACAGTCAAATCAGCATTGGGAACCTGGGCTGGGGAATTCAAGGCGGGATGGTTTTGCTGGGTTTTCCTTATGGAAGGGAAAAGGAGCTGATACAACCAATACAGCTAGAGTTCAAGCACCGCAGAAACACTTGATTCTTAAAGCCTGTAGAGCGATTCCCTCCAGGATTAGTTCTGTTTTACTTGAGACTGCTTTGTGTCTGCCAGCGCACAAAACCTGTCCGTAACACATGCAAAACATGGGACAGGAATTTCATTCTCCTTCCACTTTAGACACAGACTTCTGCCTGCTGTTCTGTCTTATGCAAATGATATATCCGATGGCTAATTGCATCCTTTAGTTCCTTCCTAGAAGAGACTTATCTACAGCAGCAGGTTTTGCAGCTTCCTTCTGTCTAGCATGATGTGACCTGAAATGCCGGGAAGGAATTCTGCTGTGCCTCAGGCATCTTTCTGGATCAAATTTATTCCCAGAGGGATAATTTATCAGAGAAGTGAGCTCAGAAGAGAATGCTAAAAATAGTGTTAAAATTTTGAAATACAAGGCAATGGCACTGAAAGTCAGAAAAGATGTCTAGCCCGACCTCACACTTTATAAAAAGGCTTTGTGTATTTTGTAATAATTATGGCTATTATTTCCCCTCCCCCATTCATTTACAAAGACAGAGAGATAATAACAAACTTCAGCAAATCTGAATTTGGTTACACAGAGCCATCTGTTAATTCTGCTATATGGCAGTAGAGGGCATCTAAGGACTTCAAGTCACATATGGTAAGGGATTAAAATCAGATGGCTCAACGAGTTACTACTCTCATCCTCAACCATTCACCCCACCCTGTGACAGAATTTGCCACCTCAGGAGCAAAGAGCTCATGAAGCTGCTCCTGAACGACTGCAGTTCTGAGCCATGCTCAAACTGGGGTTGATCTTAACAAACCGGGCTGGAAGCTGGAGCTGTTTAGGAGATGCGCGAGTTAATTTCTCGTCCCTGCTGCAGGCAGCAATCTGTCAGAGCCACGGGAAGGATGGTTCAGGTACAGTATAAGGGGAGATAGTACTGCCTCAAGCAGCCTATCCAATTTTACTGTTTGAGCTTTAATTTCCACATACCTGACAAAACAGCTCAGAGGAAGGGCGAGCAATCCTGGGAATGGGCAGGCAGTGCCAAGAAAAAGCGAGCTGTGGACCAATGCTCTTTGCTTAACCGGGAAGAGTAGCCCCGTGTCTGTTTCCTCTGTTGAGACCAAAAAATGACAGTCTGTCTGTCGGGCCTGTAGTGCAGTTTACCTCCTCCCAACACGCCAATCAGCTCTAGGACGGTGCCTTGAGCCTTCCTGACAAGAAACAACTCATGGTAAATAAAGAGAGAGAAGGTGGTTAGCTAGCACCGTTCTCTTGTCATCTGTTCAGGTTTGTATGACATTCCACGTCCAGCCTCTCTTTATGCTGAAGCGAGGAAAGCAGCCATGCCTGTCTTGAGCCAAAAGAAGCCAACGCGTCAGAGGCAGGTTAAGTTCATTACCCGACACTAACACTTAATGCACTAATCTGAAAAATGTATTTGATCCAAGCAGCATATAGACATGCCATCGGCAGCATATTTTCTATTAACTATAAGAATTTTTAAATTACATAAACACATTAGTACACGTTGATTATCCTGTTATTCAAACTCCTAAATACGGCAACACGCCAGGCCATATGCTTGAGTCTATTATAGTCTTAGTCTGAAATTTAAAAGTGGCTCATGCCCAGGAAAAGGTTCTACAGTTCATTTAATGATTCACAGTACTCCTGAAATGATATTCATCTGTCTGCTTTCCATGGCAGCACTTTCAATCATAAACACTTAATTGTAGGAATTCATCCTCAAGGCCAAATAGCTCTGGGTGAATTAAACCATCTCTAATAAAAGAACTAGAACAGTGACTTAAAATTAATCTTTTTCTGATGGGAGACAATTATTCAGAGACACATAACACAGTTTCGTCTTCATCTTCATTTTACTTTGCACTCAAAACTCTCCTTTGGAGATAGCCACTGCATCACCTGTTCTAATTTTCCTTGTTCGTTTCAGAACTGACTCTTCACCAACAAAGGAACTTTAATTACTTACGGAGTGGCAGAGCACAGGATTGCTGCCTGCACGCCATCTCAGGAAAACTTTTTTCACAGACATTCCTTGCTCTCTTTTACTTCGAGAAGTAGGACTCGCAACTGGCAAGAAAACATCTCAAGCCTCCTCAGGCCTAAAAGGCTTGTTTTTTCTGGCAGCACCTAGGACAAGAATGCAAGATTTCAGAGCGCTTTCAGCTGTACTATCTCTAGGATTTTTCTAAAACAAAGACAAGAGTGTACATTTCTCAAAAAATCCAGAACTTCAAAGAGGGTGGTTGTGAACAAGTGTATGTATAGGTGTATGCGTATATATGCACCAATGCACTCTTTCTCAGGCATACAGACACTTCCTCAGCCAAAAAACCAAGGTAAATAAATATCAGTCACAGCATCTTATACTATAATCGGAATATTAAAATCCATAGCAAATATTCCCCTAGAAGTTGTTTAAAATGACTGCTACCAAAATGGTTCTTGCATGTAATCTTTTTTTCTATCGTGTTCATAAAACTGAAGCATGGTATGGAAGAAAATGCTGTCAAAGCATCTATGTTTACAAATTATCCTGGGGTAGCTTTCAGCAATACTTAGCTAGTTATAGTCAGAGCGAAATTGCATAGTTCAGAGAATAACAGTGACAGAACAGAACTCTGCTCACTGTTTGTAAAGAAGCCTAACATAGTATAAGGTGAAAACTGCCGTGTAAATTATCTTTTTTATACTTCGTACCCTGCATCACCACATTCCACTTTCCCTCAACAAGTCCAGCCAAATTTTTTTTTTTTACTTTAAATTGTAAATGGTGAATTAGAGAAACTATAAAAGCACTACATTTAATGTTTTTAATTAAAGATACTAAGTATGGCTAGATAACCTCTTACTCAATGAGGTTGAGGCCTTTAGATGTTACCGTAAGTTTTAAATAGCAAAAAGCACATGCCGAGATGAGAGCAGGATTTAAATGCCACCTTTTTATGGTCAGAGTTTCATGCTTGCGGTGATTATCCATCTACCTATCCACTGAAGTAAAGGAAATGCTCCTTCTTTCTCTCTACCATCACTGAAAGAAAATAATCTGGATGTTATTTCAAAGTACTGCTCTCATAGTGCTATCGCCCAATGGCTGGCTTTTAAATCACAAGTGCTGGTTTTCTTTTAGAACACCACTGATTCATAGAAATTATTCACTGAATTTTTGATTATTCTCTTTTACCAAATGTATTTTCTCAGGAAAGATAAAGCATTCACATCTGAATAGATAAAAATGGCAGGAAATAAGGTGGCAGCTGGTTAAGAGTAAAATTGTTTGGTATACATCATAATTTATTTAATCAAAACATTCTGTTCTTTGGGGAGCTGGAAAAAGCCAAGTGATCCCACTTGTCTTCCCTCTGCTGTATTTATTATGTTTTAGGAATTCTGTGAAATAAGCAAACCTTCCTCCTGACTGCTGAGTGAGAAGTTCTCTAAGAGCTCGCACTGTGGACCTTGTTTGTGGTGCGAAGCTACAATTAACTTGTTCTAATTTGCTTGAGATAAAAGCTCAATACTCATATTTCTTTGCTCAAGAACCAGATGTGCTGCCTGGCCACTGTAATCACAGGACAGGGAGGAACCGTGGCGCTAATCCATTGTGATTTAGATCAGTTCAGGTAAACACTTGTCAAAATATGGTCAATAAATAGATCTCTGTGATAAGCAATAGCTGCCCTTTTAACTAAAGCAGATTTTATCTGACCAAATGGATATTCTGTGCTGCATCTTGCATTTCCTTGCTCTCTGCATCAGTGAGGTTGCAGAGAGCAAGGAAAGGCCCCTTGTTTTCTTTCAGGTAGCTAGATAAATCTAGATAAATAAATCAGTAAACCTTTTCAGCAAATCAAAGCAAATTTAGCAAAAGCAGCTGAGCCAAAAATGCATTACCCTCTCCTCCACTCATGTCATATTATATAAATAAATCAGCATGCTAGCTCTCCAGTAAATTTGGCATACTTTTCAGGAACAAAGTGAAAAGCATTTCTAGCAACAGGCGCTTCAGGCAATTGTAAAAACGTTGCTGCCTCCTTCCTTGGTCATGAAAGGGATTTTTGCCTAAAAGAAAAATAAAAAATAAATCCACTTGTCCCTCCCCTTCTCTTTTTGAGCACACACGTTTGAAAACAAGTCAGAAACATAATAAATTCTGCTTGTCATTTTCAAGAACTCTTAATGTCTGTGTTTTCACTACTAGTATAAATCTCGATTAAAAATATCTAATATACAGATGATATACTGCCCAAACCAAAACATTCAGGCACAGTAGAAAGTATCTGGAAAAGAAATCAGAGATTCCTTAAGTTTGTGCCTTTCATCTCCAGTTGGATGATACGCCTCTAAAACTTGCTCAGAAGAATTCGTAACTGTATACATACAGGCAATATTTGTCCTAGAATTGCTGCCCCAAAACATACTTAGTAAAAAAAAATAAAGAACTTGGCTTGAACTGTACTTAGAAATTTTACATCCTGATTTGTATATACTAATTTTCTCTTCATATCAGTGACTCTGTTTAGAAGAATTACTGTTTGTTATATGGCAAATTAAAAAACCTTATTTTGTTTACATGACGGAAAGCTAAGTTTTCAGAGTCTGACATCTCCATGCTGCTTATTTTCTCTTTCTCCATTTCACATCTTTGTCCTACTCCATTCTAATTTCTTATATAGTAAAACACTTAAGGCAGACCAAGTATGTATTAAACATCCTAATGCCAAAGAAGCTAAAAAGTAGCTTAAAGTAGTTTAATTCACCACATGTGGCCCATAATCCCAGAAGTAATTTAATTTAATCACCTTTTCTTACACTTAAAAATTTTTTTCTCCCCTGCGACTGCGTGAGAGACTCACAGAGAGAGAAGAAAACCAGCTAACTAACATTGTTGAAAGAAATAGTGAAATACTAACTTACTCCACCGAGCCTATAGTACTCACAGAATTCTCATACCAGAGAATAAAGGTAACTGTGAACCGAAGGACTCTTATGAGGTGCCAAAAGTGTCATTTAAAAACTGCAAATCGATTTGCAGTTTTTAAGTTTGAATTTCATTACTCTTGTAAATTTATCAGACCTTTAGTACTACTTTTAAAAGACATTAACTTCTCATGAAAATAAATTGACAGAACTGGCTTGCAGGAAAGATCCTGCTGATATACTGCCTATTTAATTTTTATTCTTCCTTTTTCATAACAATACCTGAAGTTTTAAGTAACAAATATTTATTACATTCTTCTGTTCTTGTTTCTCATTCACCACATAAATCATGGTCTTCCTCTCTCTGCCTTTATAGCAGCCAGCTGTGGTTTTAGAAGCAAATTATTATGACTTCAAGTGACGAATAAACAGCAGAAGCAAAGGAAGTCTTGAGATACTATCCACATAAAAATGCCATTAATAAATAACACAGGAGAAGAGGAACTACAGCAAAGCTGTAAAAGAGCAGCTCTGTATCTAGACAAGATGCATTTCATTTCTCCAAAATGAATTAGTGAACTTTGAAGGGATAGCCCTAATCTGAACACTATTATCAAAATAACATATTTTTGAGAAAAAGCTCTGTCGGCATATGCATATAGGGAATTATTTTAGTAATAAAAATAGCTCTGTATTCTTTTTTTTTTTTTTTTCTCTTCTGAGCATAGTGAAGCCAGGGCAATTCTGAAAAAGTAAATCAGATATTACTCAAGCTCTCACGTCATGGGTAGCAGAACTGTCAACTAAATTTCAAAGAACACAGACTTATTCTGTCCTGTCTTCACATCTATCCAATGAAAAGTTTGTGGAGATTCCACAAGAGTCACTGGAGGCTGAATCTGAGGCTATCCGAGCTGCACCGATGAAAACAGGAACAAGAATGACCTTCAAGACCTAAATTGTTTTAAACCATTTCTGAGAATGCTTAAGTAAGAAAGCCCATGTTTGTTTCTCAAACCTCATTTTAAATCTGTCATACTGACAGTGATTAAAACCACCTTTTTTCATAAACTGAATAAATTAAATTCAAAAGCACCCAGGCATTACAAACAGATGAAACCATGCTGACCAATTCACTTAACAAAGTAATTATTTCTTTTTTCTTTTCCCCTCAGATGAATCTGCTTAATTACCTAAATACAGCACTTTTTTTTTAAAGAGAACTATTAACTCTAAATGTTCTTCACTTTATGTTTGAAAATTCTAGATAGTATCTATTACAAAAGCCTTCGGGAACTGTCCTCCACGGTCCTTTTTTTTTTTTTTTTTTGAAAAGAAACGTAGATTTTCAGGAGTTACTGGGGACTAGGACCCCAGACAGGGGGGTCCCTGTGGGAGCCGGCGTGCCGGTGCTGCCCCGCTCCCTCAGCCAGCCCGTCCAGCCTAATACATATTCATTTCTCTCTTTGATAACAAAGGCTCCCCTCCACTCCCCCGGATTTTTAAAGGGATTCTTTTGTATCATTTTATATTCTTTTCTTTTCTTTTTTTTTTTCCCCTGAGGACTTTAAAAAGCTATCCCTTAATCCTTCTCTTGTCAAACCCGAAAAAT
>VXBO01005596.1:566802-580978 GCA_013400135.1 Rhinoptilus africanus | reverse complement strand
GGCCCCGAACGCCGTTCCGCCGCGCCCGGGTGAGTCCTGTCGCCGCCGTCCCCCTGCGCCCGGTGCCCCGCCGCTCCTGGAGAGCGGGGAGCCCGCCGACCTGCCCCCGGGACGGAGCCGCCGACAGGCGGGATGGTGGTTCCCCCGCCGCCGGAGGCAGGCTGCTCCGGCGCTCCTCGTCCCTGCCGGGGGACGCCCCGCCGCAGCTAGCTGCCACCGCCTCGCAAACCCTCTGTCCCCGCCAACGACGGGTCGCGCCCGGGCACCCCCGTCAAGGCTGCTTCCACCTGCGCCGGGGCCCTTGCGGACGGGGGCCCCGCGCTCGCCGCCGCTACGGTGACAGGCGCACCTGCGCCCGGTGCCCGAGCCGGCGGCGGGAGGTCCGGCGCGGGGGAGATGGGGACAGGGATGGGCTTTGGCGGGGGGTTGCCGCCTGTGTGCCTGCCTATGTTGCGATAGAAAGCCGGCAGAGCAACTTAATCGGCTGCCAATAAAGTTTAATTTGGAAAAGTTTTCGGAGCGCCGCCGCGGAACTTGTGACGGGAGGAGCCACCTCGGCATAACCCCTCACCTGCGGCTGCTGCCTACCTGGGGGCAGAGACCCTGCCCGCTTCGCAAGCACCGGCGGGGGTCCCGATCTTCCCCGTGAGCCCCTTCCCCGCCCCCGGCCAAGCCGGCCCGGCCCCCCCTCGCTGGCGCTGCCCGGGTTTGCCTGGCTCCCGGCGCGATCGGGGGAGAGCGAGAGGCTGGTTTTGCCTCTCCCATCCCCATCCAGCCGAGCGGAAAGGTAATATTTTTTATAGTATCAGCATTTAGTGGGACGGGAAAAGCAGGTTTCCTGCCCCGCGCTAAATATATCGCCGCCGCCACTGCGCTACCCCTTCCCTTGTCCAAGCGGCCGCCGAGCCCCGGCAGCCGGCGTTGTCCGCGCCCCCGCCCCGCGGCCCCCGGGCCCGCCGCTTCCCGGGAGAGGCTCACGCCGGGCTCCCGTTCCTAGAGATACGACTTAGCGTATGACCTTACCGAAAAGGCGTCCCGGTGCTGTGCCGTTCCTACGCGCCGCGGCGTGCAACGCGGGCGGCGCCGGAGCTGCAACCTGCCCCGCTCCCCGGTTCCCCCTCCCCGCTCGCACCTTTACTTGCTCGGCTCTCCCCCGCGACCGCGTCCCTCCCCAAACGCCCCTTCCCCAGCGCTGCCGCCCGGGCTCGCCTACCGCGTCCGAGGGAGCGGCGCATCAGCGGGTTTGCCCTTGCCATAAAGCGAGCCCACCTTCGCGGTCCGCCGCCTCCGCTTCGTGCCCGGCGGAGGAGAGCCGGGGGCAGGCTGGGCGGCGGGAGGTGGGGAGGAGATGTCCCTCCCCCGCTCCGCCGGGAGGTGATCTCTCGCCTCGGGTCCCTCCTCTGGATGCTGGGAAGTTCCGAAGCGGGAGCGCCAGAAACGCACGGGCTGCGTCGGGAGCGCCTCTCGCGGGGCTCGCCGCTAACCACGCTCTCTCTCCGCTCGCAGGCGGCGCCCCGGCCGGGGACCGGGGCCATGCACCCCGCGCAGCGCTGAGCACCGCGCCGGCGAAGCGGAGCCCTCTCCCCGCGAGCAGTCCCCGACCTGCGTGCGAGCGGGGCCGCGCCCGCCGCCCCCCATGACNCGGCGGCAGCGCCGCGCCCCGGCGACAGTCCTGGATTGCTGGCCGGGCGAGGACCGGGCGCTGCTGCCGGCCGGAGCGGCCGCGGCACGGGGAGCGGGCGGCGCCGCCGCATCCCCTCGGCCCTGCGTACCTGCGCTTCTCTCGCCGGCGTGGCGGCGGCTCGCCCGGCCCCGCAGGACGCGGGGCTTGTCCGAGGACGGAGGGAAGGGCTTTTGTCTCCATCGCCTCCCCGCTAGGACCGTAGCCGCACCGCCGGAGTTGTTTTCTTGCCCCTCTCTGCTTCCGATTGTTAAACGAAGCTCATTTCAACAGCAGCCTACCTAGCGTTACCAAAAGCGGTCTTTTTGCGGGCTGCCGGCGTGTGCCGTGCGGGCGCGGCTCGGCCCGGCGTGTGCGCAGCGCGGAGCGGCGGGGCGCATCCCCGCTACCTCCCGGGCCGTCCGCGGGGTCGGCGGCTTCGGCGTTAGCCTCGCAGGACGCTGCGGGAAAGTTTGTGCGTGTGTTTGCGCAGATATGGAAGTAAACAGTGACCTGAAAGGCTCTGTCAAAACGAGACGCATTGTAAAGCAAATGAATTTAAACAGCAAATAAAAACTTCCTACGCCTGCAGGACTGGAGCTTTCAAACAACAAAGGAAATGGGTTATTACAAGCATATCAGCCAAAGAGCAGCTTCTTAAGCAAACAGGAATAAACAAAACCCTTCTTTGTCTCCTCTTTTGACAGGGTGGTACTGGGGCAACATGACTGTTGCTGAAGCCAAGGAGAGATTACAGGATGCCCCCGAAGGGACCTTCTTGGTTAGGGATAGTTCACATTCAGAGTATCTACTGACTATTTCGGTAAAAACATCAGCAGGGCCGACCAATTTACGTATCGAATATCAAGATGGCAAGTTTAGACTGGACTCTATCACTTGTGTCAGATCTAGACTTAAACAGTTCAACAGTGTTGTACATTTGATTGAGTACTATGTTCTTATGTGCAAGGACAGAACTGAAACGCCTTCAAACGGAACTGTTCATCTTTACTTGAACAAACCTCTCTATACATCCGCTCCATCTCTGCAACACCGCTGCAGAATAACTATAAACAAATGTACAAATCAGATCTGGGAGCTGCCATTACCAACAAGACTAAAAGAGTACTTGAAAGAGTACCAGTACCAGGTATAACCATCTCTTCTAAATGCCTCTAATGTAGAGTAACTTTTAAATGCAATTCTTAAAATCAGCCAAAGAACTGAGTAACCAGTTGTACAACTCGGCATGGAATTCACTATCAAAACAGTGGCAGTTCTGGGGGAAAGGTTTTTATTTCAGATGCCACAAAGGGAGACTTTATGTAGAATAATCACAGCTTGCATCCTCGGGAGTTCGACAAGGTGGCACGCTATTCTTGCGAGGAGAGAGAAGCCAGGAATCTGTCCAGATTGTGTTGCTTTGTCACTGGCATAAAATACTGCACTATCAAATGCTAACTGAAGCAGTGAGACTGGGAGAGACTGCAGAAGTGGTCAGACGTATGAGAGTGCATAAGCATCTCAGTTGTCTGATTCCAAGATTAATTTGGTGCTGGTGTTCGTATAATCCTGAAAGCTTAACTGGATCACACTGTGATAATCTTGCCAAAGTTATGCAACTAATCAAATCCAGTCAAAAAAGTGATCATCTCTTCAGTTTTTATTGAACTGTAATTCTTGTGCTTTTCTGCAAGCAAAGGAGTACTGTAAGTAATCAGTTTAAAACATTGTTTTTCAAAGTTCTCTAACAGCTGACCTTAAGGAGAAATGCCACATCTTTCATAGGAACCCAGGATGTTGCTGATTATACCAGATTGGTATCCCAGAATCTTTGTTAACATGTTAACATCTTCCCAGTGGTGATATATCCGTGTTATTACTATTAAGCCTCTTTTGGTTGAGGCTTTAGGACTGTATGCTGCAGACTTGCAGTTGCCGAGTTCCAATCCAAAACATGGATATCAGCAGTTACAGCTGTCTTCTACAGTGTAGAATGTTTTCTTCAGCTTGTTTCCCAAAATGCGGGGAAGTACAGATTTGGGGTTGTTTTTGGAGGGGGTTGGTTTTGTTTTTTCTTTTTTTTTCCTGTTTTTTTTTCTTTTTTCTTTTTTTTTTCTTTTCTTCTAATTCACCATTGTAGCTATCAGACTATTACTCAATAAAGTAAATCAAATTGCACAACAATCTCCCAATCTTTGTATGTATGGATTTGCTGCTCTTCAGGAAACAGCGATCTTATGAACCTATATAATTTCCCATCTGATACTGAAATAAATGCACACGTATCGGTGAGGATGAATACCCCTGCTTTGCCTTTGTGGTGCTGCTCCAAGGTATAGCTGGATTATGTTCAGATTAGTGGCTTAGAGGCTGCCTGATGAATTCCTGTACTTAGGTATTAGCGTAGGACATCACTCTTTCTCATACAGCAGTCTTCCAAATTGGAAGAAAGGACTAAGACTCTCAGTACCCGCTCCTCAGTCTGAATGTAAAGTATTTAATAGAAGGATTATCCAGGATAAGAGTAATAGCAGAGCAGTAAAGAGAGAAACGTGGACCTAGATTCATACTCAGTCAACAATTTCATAGTTTTAACTCTTTCCCTAGCTTACTTTTTAATTAAAGCAAATAGACCTGTGTTTGAACAAGGAGGGTTGTCAAGACTTGCTGTAATCTAGCCCTGCCCAGGCTGAAATAGAAACAACATATTATAATCTTGTTTTCCTTGTGATTTAACTCTGTAGTACCATCAAGATGCTCTGTCCCTTCTCATAAACTCTGGGGCACTGGCCAGTTTATTTTGTTGCGTCTAACCTCCCAGTGTTATGCACACAGTTTTGTCATTAACGTGCTGGCAGAAATGAGTGGTGGGTCCGTTGAGACAAGGAAGACACCAGGAACCCAAGGCAGAGGGGACGGTCCCTTGGTATGGCAAACGTTTTGTATGTTGTTGTTCTCCCTGTGGAAAAGCCACCGCACTTTTCTCCCTTCTCCTCCACGGCTTCAATTCTCTCTCCCTGTTTGTAATGGAACCTTTGGTATAGAAATGGGGTGAGTTTTCTCCCAAAAAACAAACCAAAAGCTTTTGTTATGTAAATGTTTTCCCCATGCCCTGCCAAAATGTAGTTTGTTGGAAGTTTTTCACGTAACGCAGCCCAGAAGAGCTCTTGTATTCCACGTATGTGTTGTAATCACGTGGCTCTTCGCTGCTCGTCAGCTGTCTTGGTAGGGACTGCCATCTTGAAGCTGAGGAGCCTTTCCTGTGAGCAGTGCCTGTGAAAGAGCTGTATTCCTAGGCACCCTTTTCATTCAGATGAATCTGTTTTCTTACCCTTCTTGTCTAGCGCTACCTTAAGCTGAGATAGCTGCTGCATGGAATAACTCCTCCTGTAGGGAAATGCGCTAACCGCTGCTACGTTAACCTGCTGCTGCTGGGCATTTTTAGCCAAGGCAATAGTTGGCTGTGATATGCTTGGGGTCTCAGTGATGTAATGCGTCATACTCAGGTCCTTTGAAATAAGTTCCCTTCAGGCTAGCCCCTGGCCTGGGGATTAAAAATCCCAAACACCAATGCTGGAACAAGCAGACTGGGAAGATAAGAGCTTTGGGGTGCACCGAGACAGTCATGTTGTATGTATAGGAAATGATTTATGGCTTGTTGCTGTCAGCCTGCTGTAAGCAGACACAGGCTGGGCGTACCCCACGGCAGAGCCAAGCTCTGAGGAGCAACGTGGGGCAGATGCAGGGTGGGTCGCTGGGCTTTTTGTTAGCAGTTCCCCAAAGCACAAGGGCAAACGGCAGGCTGAAGACAGGGAGCGCTAGTAAACTGAAGGGTGACAATTCTTGTAAATAATCAAGAGTAGTTACTGTGATGTGGAATCAAGTCACTGAACGTTGAGCAAACGGACTTGCACGTCCTATCTCTTGTACTGGTTAGTGTGAGGAATAAGTAGGGTCTATAGCTATGGTGTGCTCATAGCAGTGAACAATATTTTGAACAGACTGGAGGGGGAACTAGTCCTCTTTGTATGAAAGCATAGTTCTTGTCCTCATTAGGATGCCAGCCCTAGGGCTGATGCATTGCACAAGTAAAACTAACCCACACTTACAGCTTGCTGCAAGCTTGGCTTCATTCTAACACAGCACAGAGGAATAACTTGTTCTGGTACAAAAAATCCAAGGATAGCACTTTATTAGATTACAGCGGTGCAAAAATCTTTCATGTAGACCCCGTGAATTTTCAGGCACGATCACGTTGTCCAAACATTTTTTTCAAACTTCCAGTGCTTTTTTTTTTTACTTTATGGAAGTTGCTGTGGCTTGTTCACAGCACTAGCTTTTAAATTGCTGGCTCTTCGGGTTCCGAAAATGACTTTTAACTGATATATGTCACCTTGAATTGCTAGTAGAATGTTCAGTGAAGCCAGTTTCACAGGTTCAATGCCCATGAGTCAACCGAAAATCATGATAAGGATTTTAATCCTAAGCCTTTTGTTTCATCCCGTGTTTTGGTTTGGTTTTTCATTTTTGAGGCTTGAGGTTTCAGATTTTCTAGTTTATAATGTTAGTTGCTGAAAACCTCTTCATTTTAATTAAAAGAAGCCGAGAACCCCACAATCCTAAAAGTGAATAAAATAATAATTAAAAAAAAAATTGCAAGTTGAATGATGGAAATGGAATTGGTTACTGTCTTTGGTTTCGCACTAAACCTAGCAGGAGTGTGAACTGTGACTCCATTTTAGTTGTATGGGTATTTCCCTGCTGTTAGTGCTATCACCAGAGACAGAAAATGGTCCAAGTACAAGCTGGGTGGGTAGAGTGGGAATGTAACCAAGCAGCTGCGCCCATTGCATTGTAATTAATTTTATTTTAATCTGATCTCTTCAGTATTGTCCTAATTATGTTTTATGTAACCACATTCTAGATAAACAATATACAATTATAGCAAGAAGGAAAAATTGCTCATGAGACTATGGGGGGAGAGGAGCTTTTATGTCTTAAAACAATCCAGAATTTACTCCTTACTAAAAACTGTGGAGCTTTGGAGCCTGAGATTCTTACTAAGTCTCATTACTTTAAGAAAGCAGAATCTACATATGATAGGAAGGACAGGGTTCAATAGTTGGATGAATTCCTGTATCTTAACCACCTCTTGTACCTTAGCAAAGTGTTTCTGTGGGTAAATTACCTTTTTAAAGATCATAGAAAAGCTTTATTTACTTGTATGTGCTATTCAAGAGCTTTTCCCTGTATTTCTGATAAAATTCCTCTGGATTTTTCCTTTGTCTGTAAGCTTAGGATCTAGCAGAAAGTAATTTGAGAGGTGTCAGGGCTTTGTTCTTTTAAAGCCAAAACAGCTGATGGAAATGGGAAGAGATGCCTTTAGACGTGGGTGTCGTGTCTAACAGTTATTTAAAATAAAGTAAAATAAAACTTCTGCTGACTTTGCTGACATTAAAATAAATCTAAGTATCATATTCACTGCTAGAGGAAGTAATGGCTTGAGGGATTCTAACGATTGTATTACTGATTCTCAATAATTACAAGACGCTTTTCTGTCGAAAGGAGAATTTTTATTTTTAAAAACCTATAGAAATAAGGGAAACATTTAGCATATAAGCCATAAAATTTCCAAATAGAATAACCAGAAATAACTTGAAAGGTCCAAGCTGGTTAGTGCTGTATACACAAAGGAAACGAGGATGACAGGCTACTCTGGTATCTCAGCCTAGCTCCTGAAAACCACTTCTTTATTAGTGTTGACTGCAGCAGGTCTCCGTATTTTGCTGAGCCCTTAGCATGACTGAAAATGCCTGGAAACAACATTCCACTGGCACTTAACTTCACATCACCAAGGTCTGAGCTCGCTTTACAACAACATGGCGCTTCACCACAGTGTTGCCGAAATGGGGTAATTTCTACAAGGGGCTGAAGATCGGTCCACGAAACTGGGAGGCGGATGTCGTTGGTGCCTGGGGCTGTGAAGTGTGTTGGTGCCGGACATCGCTGGTCAGTACTGGGTGGCTGAGAAGGGACTCAAGGGAAAGAACGCGGAGAAGCCAGCAGCTCCTGTGAGAGGTGGCACTTCTCACATGGCGTATCTAATAACTAACCACCAGGACTAGTGCTGTGCTGAAAGCTCCAGGAGAGTAACTAGGACCAACACGGTTTGAAACCACGTATAAACAAAGTCTGGCTAGATAACTGAACTGCAGGGAAAAAACTAAGCTTGTATCAAAATCAGTCTGTCCCGGTCCCGGAGTTGCCAAGGGGGAGGGGGGATTAACTGTGTTTATTAATTGGGTTATCTACAGGGCTTTGAAGTAGCCAGTGCCTCTGAGAAAGTCTAGGGAAATGTAAAAGCATATCATCGTAATTATGGTGTTTAATCTCCCTGATAAATTGTGGATTTTATTTTACTTAAATCCTATTTAAAAAAAAAATTAAAAATTGCACTTGTGTTTTGGTTTGGGGTTTGTGTTTTTTTTTTCATCCAGAGTTGGAGCCATTAACTCTCCAGGAACTGAAATACCAAAATAATATGATTACTTTCTATGATATTAGGAGTAAAAAAATGCAGGAGCAAAAGCTATTTACATTAGCATAAGAAACAAGCTGACATTTAGTAGGAAAACGTTTAGACAGATAATACCCAGGAAAAGTTCAGTGCCAAGTGCTGCAGAGAACAAAATACATTTAAAAAACCCCAAATTCAATGTGCCTGCCTTAAGCTTTCTTTCACTGTCAGGCAGGGTTTATATAAGTAAACCCTTTTGTTTACAGTCAAATTGTCCTATAATTGGTGTTTTATAGCCAAGGATTGCAATTTGTGCACTGTTGGTTGAAAAACAGTAAATGCAGAGGTTACGGTAAACGTGGGAAAAGATTTAAAGCCCAGTGCAAATTCTTTTGACTTTATTGAGGTTATTTGGATCAGGCTTGATAACAGGAATTGTCTGAGAAACGGTTGTAAGGCTGATATCTGAAGGCTGTAAAATCACTTTTCAAAACGCTTTGTTACAATTCCATTGCATCTCTTTAGGTTGCAGCCCTGAAATAGCTGAATCTCTGAACACACGCTCAGTTTGTCCCAGGGGGAATCCCCGACCCTGAGGGGTTGTTCTGGACACCTGTACTACACACATCATACGTTTGCTTTTTTCTTACCTAGCGCTCTGCTCCTTGACGCAGTCTGGAGGGTGGAAACAAGCTGTGGAGCAACTGTTACTGTTTATGGGATTTTTAGCTGGATCGCTTTCTTTTAGGAAATTAGGAATATTAAACAAGACTGAGCCTACCTTAGCTGCAATTCACCTGTCTGCAAAGTAGGCTTAACATTTTGTACTTTATCAGCGTGGGGTGAAAAGTCACTTATATTTCAATTAACATTGATAGGAACTTAAGCTGCAGTGATGGGAATATCTTTGAATGGCTGCATTGCTCGGAAGAGGGAAGAAAATAAGTTAGGAAAGTGAGATTCTTGTCCCACTCAATTGCAGTGGAAGTGGCATCGCAGCTCCTTGGTGAGCTGAAGCACTCCAGGGGTGCGTTGTCTGCGAGGGAAACTGCCTGCGAGAAGGTAACTTTTTTCTGGAAATTCATCTGTTTCTTTTAACTCGCCCCCCGATGGAGGATGCAGTACCTACTGCAGGCTGCTTAACTCGCCCACTGTAACCATGCCTGAGGACAGATTTCTTTTCAAAAGGGAACAAAATTTAGTAAGGACATTTTTAATAAAAGGGTATTTTTTTGTTTGAAAACAGGATGTTATGGAAGAAGCAAACGCAGTGGCAAATCTCTTGCTAGGCTACCTGTAAACTCTTTCCATGAATCCTTACTAGGTCCTGAAAAGTTTTATCTGAAAGTAAGAACCTTAAAAAATATAAGTACTGTTCATGAGTTTGTCCAGTTCAAAGGCTAGGAAAGAAACAGAAGATTACAAAAAGCAATAGTTATTCTCCTCCTAAATAAAACCAACCTTCCAGTCTTTTATCTAAAATGCTAGACCACCATTTCATATGCTGTAATTTGCAAATAAAAGAAGTTGATTTTATGAAAAGGTTTCAGATTTGAATCTTAAATTCCTTTTACTGATTTGTCAATGTTTGATTTTCAGGCTCATTTGTAAATTTTCGTTTTTTGTTCTCACATTATTAAAATGGTTGGTTTTCATTTAAAAACTAGTTTTATATGTCTGGAATAAATATTTAGAGGGTTGCAGTATTTCATCTGTCTCCTCAAAGCATCTTTAAATTAAACTTCAAACAGAGAACTACATTATTCATATATTTAAAGAAAATGAACTAAAAATTCTGAGAAATACTGAGTCACATTTTGCAAATATTAATTGCGGGGGTTTTATTACAATTCATTGCAGAGATTTATTCTATTTTTTTCTGGGACATATACAGAAGTTTCGCATTGGATGCCTGCTTCTTTTCGTATAACTATTCTGCGTTCAACTTTTGCCTAGAGATTATTTGTATCAAAACAGACAGCATTAAGAATTAAATCATTGCAGTACCGCTAATAAACATTTTTAGTATTGAAACAAATGTTAGTGTATAGACACTACACGGTCACTTCAAACCCCATGGTTTAAGACGTTTTGAAACTTTCTGTGTTTTGAAACTTTACTTAGATGCTGGACATGCCTTTTAATAAAATACTACTTCTAAGGAAGCTCATGATGTCTCAGCTTCATTTTGTAGCCATTGCTCTCTTTGAACTGTGTTTAATTTAAAGCCTTTATTATTTAAATGGATGGGAACATACAAATGTAAGCTGAATAATGTAAGCTGCAGCCCAGGGAATGATGCCCTTCAGTCCTGCCTGTCAGCTTTTCTCAGGAGCGATATGGAATCACTTTTGGAGTAGCAAATGCCACCTGAAGAGTGACACCCCCTCCCAACCCACAGCCCAGTGCCCTCCGGCACCCAGCACAGCGCGCCTAAGCGCTGTCTACAAGTTGGACACTCTTCCCATACCAAAACCCTTCCCTTCCTTGGCATCAGCCTGGATTTTGGTGGCTGGTGTGTTTAGGGAGGGCCACTCTGGCAAAGGGGAGCGCAATGGGGACCAGGGTGAGGAGGAAAAGGAGAGGGAGGAAGGGAAGGGATTCTTGCCTGGGACGGCAATGGCTTGCAAGACCCTCAATCTGGTCTTCAGGCCACCGAGTTTGGTCCACCCTGACTCGTATTTTAGCAGTTTTTGAGATACATCACATTCAGAAATGTTTTCTGTGCTCTTCTTTCTAAAAACGACAGGCAACCATATAATATATGTTTCTTTTTTTCCATCTTCATTTCAGAGGTTTTGTGAGAGGTTTAACCAATTAGATGTGTTTTTAATAAACAAATCTAGAGGCTCATATTTCTTTTCTTTTGTCCTTAAAGTTGGAATGCTGTCCTACAGACAATTGAAAACAGCGTAGTCCTAATAGATTACATCTGCTTGCACCAGTTTTAAAAACACATTTTGGCTCTTGTTATCAGCAGAAACAGATTAGTCTGTAGAAAACAAAGAAAATGCGTACATGCTATGATACAGCTTGACTTTAATTAGCATAAAGGATCCTCTCAAAAGTTTGTTGTTTGGTTTTTTTTTCCAAATCTCATTATACTTGTACAAAGTTTCTACAAAGATTTGTGAAAGCTTTAAAAAAAGTGTATGGTATATTTAAAATTCTGGTACTCTGACCTGGAATAACCCACGTTACAGAGAAGAGAATGGTCAGAAGAGATGCCGCACATTCAGACTTGCTACCCCAAATTCAGCAGCCCTCAAAAGCGTGGCCTGACAACCACCGGTAAAGATACTGATGTGAAGAATTGACTGTGGTTCGTTGATCCGCGAAGTCTAGGATATACTTTTTTAATTTACATGGCTTTGAGATTTGAGCAGAGTTAGTGGGGAGCTGAGCTGAGCCCAAACTGGCTCAAACAAACAAACAAACAAACAAATAAATCCACCCCATCCCCCCCCCCGCAACTGGAATATAGCTGAACTGTCCTTCTGAAGTTTTGTTGAACTCGGACCAGAACTGAACTAGAAGAACTTTAGTCAGGGCTGAACCCAAACAGTACCGAAATGAAGAGTTTAAGGGCTTCTCTCCTTGAAGTATTACCTGTGCGGCATCCTCACTCTGCAGCTGCAGAGCACAATCAGGGAGCCTGGGGTGCGCTGCTAAAGATGAAATTCCAGTAGTGCATTTACAGTATCCACTAGTGAATCCACAGCACTAGGTATAAACTCATGGAAGGAAAAAGAAACACCAGATTTTTCCTTTAATTAGACTTGGACCTCTGCTGTCATCCCCTTCCTTCCCAGGATTATCTGTTTCCTTTCGCTGCTTTCCTTCCTTGCATCTCCGTTTAGGCTGTAAGCAAAGAAGTGACTGAACACGGGCTGTACGACTGCTACCATTTACTTGAGCAGGAATGGGAGTTGCTTTGTGCCTATCCATATGTTTTGCTAACTTTCTAAGATATTGTTGGACAGTATAAAATAAATAATCCTAATTGCCTCATCTGGCAAAAAGATACAGTAAATGCAAGTGATGCAACTGCTTGTCTTCATTTTCTACTTTAATGTGCACATTATCTGCAATTAAATGCAGCTGTCAGGATCGCAATGGTGTGATATTTTAAGTCTCCAAGTTTGGTCGCTCCAATTCCAGATATAATACAGTTCCTTAGATCGTGACTGAAAAAAAAGAAAAGGAAAGAAAAAAAGCTGGCAATCCAAAATACAAGAAGCTACGGAAGGAAGCTTTCAGTAGCTGTACAGCGCTGTGCTGAGGAATGATCGTATGGATGGTTTGTGCTGTTCTCTGCTCCCTGGTGCCGGTTTGTGTTGTTTACAAACGTATTTTTCTCACAACTGGTATTACAAACTATCCATGACATGAAAATTGAAAACCACCTCTGCTGCACTTTGGCTACAACAGCAGCGTACTTCTTGTCTCAGAGTTACCGACGACGACTTACTTGTGTGGTTTCCAGTGTTGTCAAGGTCATAGTAAATACGTTAATGCATCACTCTGAAACAACCCATAGGAGTATTTAAATTTTTTATGTCTTTGTTCCTAGAAGACTAACATGTGTGCCTGAGACAAAAAAACATTTACCTTGGTTTCATAGATGTACTGGAATGAGATACTATTTATCAATTATTTAAAAGGAATTTAACCCCCTTGTATCAAATTTATTGTCTGGAAATGATCCTAGATAAAAGCACTATGTCAATTAAACCAAAAATATTGCTTAAAAAGTGCCAAATAACTAGCATCTCTGCAGAAGCTGGACGCATAATAAACATATATAATTTTTTAAGCATTTCTTAAATCCAGCGTACAAACTTTGCCTTTAAGACTATGATTTACATTCCGCATCCACGTAAATCCTTAACTTTGCTGTCAGCCACGGGAAACTCAAAGGAAAGAGAGCTTTCTGAGTGTACCCAAGTGGGTATCTGTATGCAAAACCTTGTAGATACATATCATCTTGAGCATATGCAGCAGATGAGCTCTACCAGTAATACCTTCACTTGTATTTTTCCATGGCAAATATTTCCTGGGTACAACATCAAGGAAAGGCATGTAAAGGTTTCCATAACTAACTTCCAAATACCCTTAAATCCCACAAATACCCTTAAATCTGTACGATTCGTCTACACTGAATGTACAAACGGGATTCACACAGTGGCAGCGTTTCTAGCAGCAGCTGCAGCAACCACCTTCCCTGCTTTTCCAGAGGGTAGGCATTCGCAAGCCCAACAGACCACAGCCAGCTTGCTGTGGCTGGCAGCTTAAAGGTAGCGCGTTCCAGCTCTGCAGGATCTTCTTTTTTTTTTTTTAATTTTTCATCGCTATTGCGGTGCCTACATGAAAGGAAAGGGCTGACACTGCTCAACCCGGGTGACACCTGACTCCCACATAAAGATGGAAAAAACTTCTTCGATGAGATGCGATAGGAAATGACACTGCCTCGTCTTTATAGCTCTGTGAATCACAGTTTCCCCCCCTTCTACCGTACTTGGTTTTCAAATATTCATATAAAATTATGCAAAAGAGATGTTTTTGTATTCAGTAATGGATGAACACCCACAGCACTTGAAATGTGGTAGACACAGGCTGGATCTTACTCAGCGGTTTTCATCTGTGAAAGCTTCTTCATTTTTAGGCTGTTCGGATGAAAGTAATGAAGCTAAATATGTATCGTGTTCCACACAACATCGCTGTATGTTTGATACCAGTGCCCAGACGAAGCTTGGCTTCGCATACACTTGCAAATAGGAACCAGTAGCCCTAGAGAGCAACGAGATCAGCCGTTTCTAATGCCCCGAAAACTGCGGCTTTTGTAGTTTCTAATTTAATTTTAGATACAACTCCTCCATGTTCTAAAAAAAATAAAAAACCCAAACCCCAGCGGCTGAGAGCGCAGCAGCTCTCTCCAAACGGAGCCTCCTTTGCAGGGACCCCTCGCCCCACCACCCCCGGTCCCCCCGGTAGTC
>VXBO01005596.1:402527-566743 GCA_013400135.1 Rhinoptilus africanus | reverse complement strand
GGGAGGTGGAGGCCCGGGCGGCGGCAGGTCGGGCAGCCGGAGCCCGGCGGCGGCGGCGGCAGGAGCGGCGGCTTCCAGACCTGGGTTACGGGGGAGGAGTTGAAAGCTAAACTTGATTATGTTTGGGGTTTTTTTAGGGGGTGTAGGGCGGATTTTTAACCCGTAGGCGTGCTGCCAATAGCCAAAATCACTCATGGATTAATTAGGCAGGGTGGACCTTATCCTTAGCACACGGGAGCGTACCGGGAGCCACGGGCAGCCCGGCACAGTTGGTGCTTGGGAAGGTGCCAAAGTGTTTCCAGGGAAGAACTGAGCGAGTGCTCTTTTTAGGATCAGAAAGGGTCTTTCTAGGGTCGAGGCTTTCAGAAGTTTTATCCCTGTTCACGGACAGATTCTGCGTCGGATCCAGAAAAATGCAAACGTGCCCGTGTTGGTCTGGTGATAAATCAAGGGCTGTGCTCATTCAGTAGGACACAGGGGTAGATTTCTTAAAATTTGTCTCTATTAAGGAAAAGATGCATTTTTAGAAGTATCTGGGGAAGGTTTGAGCCATGTCATCTTTTGGGTAAATGGACATCTCGTCTTTTTACTTTCCCTTTAGCACCAGCATTACTAGAGAAAATTTATTGTAGAGCTCACTTTGGATCTCCAGATAAAGGCTGCAATTAAAATTATTTTAATTTAATTCTGCATTGCACTAAACTCCGTTCCTACACCGTTACGCACCAAAATCCTGATACATTTACATATCTGGGCTGCTTGGTTCCTGACTCAGACATTTCCTTCTCATAGTAAACACACACAAAGAAGTACTTAATCTTTAAAAAGATATTAGAAATCAGCACATCCTATCCTGGAAGTTTACTGTGCCACTGGCCTTGGTGTTAAGGGCTTTAAAACCTCAGTTGTGCTCACTCTGCAGTCAGTGAGCTAAAGGCCTTTTTCAGCAGAAATTTCCCCTTCAGATTCATGGCTTGATAGGCATTTTTTCAGTGCTCAAAGGTGCAAACTGAGGTGGTTTGAAAAGGCCTTATTTTTGAAAAGCATTCACTGCTTTGGTCATGAAGAAGGGGAGCTCATGAAGTGCTGTACAGTGGCTGGAGAAGTCGATGTTCCTTGTCCGGAACTGCCTGGGGTTTTCTGCCTGGGTTGAGATAAGGCCCTCGGAGATGCCACTGGGTGCCTGTCTTGGACTCTGTGAGCATTTCGTGAGTCAGGGACAGTCAGGGAATCCTGGACAGGAGAAATGGCAGGGATCTGCTGCCTGAATTTTATCTGGTTTTTCTTTAGTCCAGTGATTGCTTCTAGTGGTGTAAAGGTAGTGTGTATTAGAGACTCAAATCTGCAGCTTCACCTGTCCAAGATGAGCATCCTAACATCAGATGGGGAAATCCTGCCCTCTTTCTTGCCTGCTCTTTTTCCATCTCCTTGCTTGCACTATCATCTCACTGATGGAGTTTGATGTTTGAGCTATGCTTAGCGAACACGTTTTCTGAGGACAAGTGCCAGAATAGCTGTTTGATTCCCGAGTGACCCCTAGGCAGAAGGTAGGCACCTCATAATTCACTTCAGTATAGAAGAAACGTACTGAGTAGCCCAGAAAGATGGAGTGGAGTCCTCCTGGGAAGATGCCATCCAGCAATGCTTTCAGCACTTGGGGGAAGCATTTTGGAAAGTGGCTTTATCAGAGGGGGACACAGACAGGGTTTTCCAGTCTCTTGTGTTCCTGTGCTCTTGCATTCTGTCCAAGATGCCATTTACATGCCTATATGTTCTGTTGGTTGCCTGCCCTAGATTTTAACAACCAGGCCAACCAGCCAACCTTTGGGGCCTTGGGAGTCAGCAGGCACCTTCAATGATATAAAGACTTCAGCGGGTTTCTTAGAAAAGCTTTGAAAACCTCTGCCTCTCCTTGTATCCTCAAGCTGAATCAAGTACAGTTTCTGCAAGGTCTGGCTGTTTGAACAGCAGCTTCTAGTTTAATTGTCAGAAACTCTCTTGGTAATTGCAGTCAACACCTGCTGGAGTTTTTTGACTTCATTATTTAGTCATGAGAAAGTATTTAATTGTATGACTGTCATTTTCCTTTTCATGTGCCATTAGTGGGCCCAGGGATATGTTTGTTGTTAAGGACTAGACGAGACATCTTGATTCGGTTCATAGGTCTGGCACGGACTCCCGGTATGATCTTGAATGAATTGCTTGGTCTCTCTGGGCCTTGATTTCTCTTCTGTAGAGTAGCTATAAAATGCATCATTTCCAGCTTTTGTCTAGTTACAGCATCATTAGTCAAGTGAAATGAAAGCTGGCAGAGGGCATCCAGTTGCTTCCTGTGTACACGCTAGAAGGGTAAATACCAGGGAGGGAGAAGAGCTACTTAAGCTAAAGAACAGTTTTGGCAGAACAAACGCCTATAAATAGAAGGTGGATAAATTTGAGATGGAAATTCAAAGAAAGTTTCTCATCGTGAAATCAGTCGAGTTCCAGAGCAGCCTTCCAGGATGAGTCAGGGGGAAGAACGACCTAGTGCCTGAGGTGCATTTCCACCCCTTGCAAAATTAAGATGCATCGCATAGGCCAAAGCTACCTGCTGACTCTGCCGCTGCCACCTGTCTGTGCTGCCTCTGCCAGTCCAGCTGCTGCTTTTGCACTGCTGCAGCAAAAGTGCTGCAACAGCAATAGCGTCACAGGTATTGGTAACAGAGGTCAGATGTGACATTTCTCTGACTTTTAGGGGCTAGAGTCTCTTAAGGACTGGCAAATGCTCCGTCTGCCTTTAGCACGGACCTTGACCAGTTAGCGAGCAGGATTATTCGGCTTGGTTTTTATTCCAGCGAAGGACTGGTCTTCACAATGCCAAAGGTTCTCTTCCTGTCTGATATTTCCCAGATATGGCTGCATTTTAGCTCATGAGACAGTGAAATCTGAGTGGAAAGAAGATGGTGGGGATCATTAATAGTTTTCCAAGGTTGGTGATTCTGAGTTTGACATTCTTTCTAAAGATTGACAGGTATCAAACGTCACTTCTGGATGTTAAAGGTTGAAGTATTTTAACCTTCACACATTTCCCAACTCCTTTTCTCACGCTGTAGGTTGCCAGATGGATGCCAGAGACAAGCAGCTTTTACGCTCCCTGCGGCTGGAGCTCTGCACAGAGGTGCTGGTGGATGGACTTGTTATTCAGTATCTCTACCAAGAAGGGATTCTCACGGACAGTCACGTTCAAGAAATAAAGTCCCAAACCACCAGTCAGAGGAAAACCATGATGCTCCTTGATATTCTCCCCACCAGAGGACCCAAGGCTTTTGATGCGTTCTTGGATTCCTTGCAGGAGTTCCCGTGGGTTAAGGAGAAGCTGATGATGAAGCGAAAGGAAATGACAGTACAAGATCCTGCAGGTAAGGCCAGGATTGTTGTTACTGATATTTTGAAGCTGGTTCTCAAGCAGAATTTTGAAAGTATTGAGTGTACCAGTAATTTCAAGTTATGCGTCATGTAGATATGGAGCAGGATGCCAACAAAAGGGGAAGCCAGCCAAACCCCAGGATGTACTGCAAAGTTTGGGGAGTAAGATGGCAGGAGAGGCTGCCTTGGGAGAGGCTAGGATGTAGGAGGACCCAGACTCCATTACCTCAAAGGGAACAGGCTACAAAAAGTAGTTTTGACTAGCTACAGAACAGTCTTCTTAGCATCCATACCTGATTATTGTTTGGTTTCCGCGTGTTTTACGGTGGTTTGTTTCTGGATTGTGCATACTGACAGAATTTTTATTTACTTACTTTTATTATGATTTTAATGTAATTTAGTACCATGTGCTAATTTAGATTTATTTAGTTTATTATGTTTACTGGAGTGCAAATGTCTAGGATCATTACTTCCAAAATTACTAGCCATTGCTTAATTTTAAAACAAATTGAGGAGCCAACTAATTTTAGTGGGTGTTAGATGATCTTATTTAGTCAAATCTCTGGCTTTCTGACATTTAAAGGTACTTCTAAAACTAGTTTTCTGGACTTGGTGTTTATTCAGAACTGATTTCTTTGCCAATCCGTGCACGTAGTTGTTGAGCTGTTTTAAAGTCAAGGGGACTGCTTAACATGCACGTGTCTTGCCCTAGATTTTGGCAGCATGCACTGGCTGCCAACCTCATGTTACCAGCAAGATAGTGAAATAGTCCTCACTTGGGCTCATAGTTTCCAAGCAGTCTGATAACCTTCCCCCTAGCCCCCCGCCCCCTTTGAGTTTGGTCGTATGTATTTTGATGCACGTGACGTGTGATTTTTCCAGTGTCAGTGTGCTTTGCCTGAGACTGAAAGCCTGCGAAGATGGGTGCCTAAGACCCGTTGACCGCCATGTGCACCCGCATCCCAGTTAGCTGCACGTTCAAGAACATTTTGTCAAGATCTGCTGGACAAATCTGACATTATCTTACCTTAGGACACCTTTAACGGAATATTGTGGCAGCTTGTCTTTCTGCTGGGTCTCTGTGGAGGTTGCTTTATGCTTGCTCGGAAATGGGTAAATAATTTTCAGAATTTGGGAAATAAATGTCATGTGCAGTCCATAGGGGGAAAACACTGCAAGTTCTCAGCACAATGCAAACTTGCAGCATTGAGTGTGTTGGAAAAGACCTTGCTCGCTGTTATGACAAATCCTGTCATGCTAATACTCTTTATTTGCCTTACAAATCAGCCTGTTCCTTTGCTAATTGCTGGTTAAGCTGTGAAATAGTCCTTACAGTTCCAGAAACGCACACACAGCCATCGAGTACAGTCAGGATCGTGTACTTTGTCAGTAGAAAAATTGTTTCTGATTTTTGTTCTTTTGATTGTTTTGTGGATTGCTTGTTCCTGTTCTTGATCGATTGTGACTAATGTGCTGGGTCTATACTTATCAGGTTCTCTGGTTTCGAGTGGGCTGACTGTACTTGAGAATTCTATTGCCAAATTTTATGTGTAAATTAGAAAAGGCTTCCAGATTACATCAAAGGTTACTGTTATTTTTACTGTGGCAATACAGAGTGTAAGAACAGGATAAGAGGCAGATAGCCAAGTTTGTTTTAATATTTAGGCATGTTCTTTAGAAGCCAAAGAAAGAGAGCGCCATCTGTGCCCTAATAAATGCTGAGTGCACCCTGGAATGAATTGGGAACTATGGTGGCATCATCAGTGCTGATTACATGCAAGAAAATGTGGTTTGGGATAAAAAGCCTAGCTTTGCATTCTAAACAACAAACTTGTAAGCTTTTGTCTCGGCAGAGTGCTTGAGCATGTGCTTGGCCTTAAGCATGGAAAAAGCCATTTGCTCTAATAAAACTATAAGCATACTTAAAATTAAATGTATTCTTTAGTGCCATGCTAGATAACTTAACTTCTGCCTTATTGGAAGCAGTCCTTTTAAATGATGATTTGTCAGTGGCAATTTCTTTTAAAGAATCCATTTGTACTGAAAAAAGCCTGCCACATACACGCTACCTTATTCTAGACCCTAAAACTTTTAAAATTGAAGTTGGTTTTATGGCCCCAGATTTTAAAATCTTTTTTTCTCCCTTTGAATCCTGCATACTTATGGAAATCACATTCCTGCTGTTCACTTGTTTATGCTCAATTAAAATTCTGTTTACTCAAGCAAAATAGCCTCAGTTTTTGCAGATCTTTTGCGGGACTAAGAACTGGTGGCAAGTTGTTCCTTGAAGGAAGGTTTTATTCTATAGTCTTTCACTTCTCACTGACTACACGTAGGATTTTTAAAGTCGGTAAAAGTAGACTATTAGGTTTTCTCTATCTGAACATAAAAACTGTGGCATAAGCACAGTGATTTTTCTATGTCAGCCTTTGGATTATTTTTTCACAGAGATCAGGCTTTCTGTCTTTGCTTCAGCTGAGAAATATAGTTTGTTAGTTCCCAGTTAAAAAAAATAAATCACAACTGTAATTGTTAAGAAGCTTTTAATTTATTTTCTTCCACTAGTAATAAAACCCCAAACCAAAACAACAAACCAACTGAACCAAACAAACAGCAATTTCGGAAGGAGAGAAATAAAAACATTTTTGGTGATGTAGTATAAATATGAGCTGGTGGACCGAGCAACTACAAAATGGAAGCCAAAGTCTGAGACCTAAACTGACTGCCACTGACTTATCGGGAGCCTTTGGCCATATTCTTCCAAGGCAATGGATTTATTGATTCCCAAATTTTGTAACTTGGTGTAATGTTCATGGAGCAGCATAGAATGTAACTGTAAATTGGCCCAGGATTCAACCCAGGGTATGCAGTTGGGCTGCTTGCAAATAAATGAACTTTAAAACCTGTGATATCCTGAGTTTTATTGCCTAACGCCAGTTGACTTAAAAATAATACTTCTGTATACTGTTATCTGCAGTTATTCCAAGAAACACAGAAGACCCTAATCCTGCAGAGCATCAGGAATAGTTTTTCCATGGGAATCAGGAGAGTGATGTGCAGGCAGGTAGGGCCACTTACATCTGTATAATTGCAGCAGAGAGACACAAAATTCCTTCCCCTTGCTTGTTTACTTTATGCACAGGGCAGCCTTTTGCCAAGGGTCACCTTTCTCCTCTCTCGTATGGGTCTGGTGGGTGGCCACAGCTTTGGGGAAAACTTTTCTTAAGGTGGGGAAAGCATCATTGTAAAACCCCAGAATCTCAAGAAGTAAATATTAAGTCATGTGCTTTTGGAGGTAAATGTTTATGACTTCAATTGATTTCAAGGTGATAGGGTCTGTTTCTTGCTTGTGTAATAACCTGTGATAAAGCAGTTCGCCCTGTGCAGAGTGGCGTTGCAAGACTTAATCGTTATAAACATCAACTGCAACGTGAGTTCCTGGTTTTGAAGATCAAAACTTCTGCCGAAGTAAGAGTTAACAAAAATAATGTGGGTCTGTTTCATTGGGAAAAGACTATTCTGTTCTTTCTGCCCTAGTTTGGATAACTTTATGCCTTTGTCAGAAACATAAATCTTCAGTATAGTATTATAATTCCTATGGAAAACTACAGCTGTTGGCAGCAGAATTCCATTCTTTCTAGGAACAGCAAACAGTTACACAATATTTTTTGCATCGAACAAAAAAATATAAACTTTGACAGCATTTGTTTGTCAGAATGTTTTTCTAATCTCTCTCCGCTCAGGAATTTTTCTGCCTAAGTATTATATTTCTCTCTATACTATATATTGCTATAAAATTATTTACTTCCAAAAGTGTTAGTACTGCACCTCTTTGTAGTATAGATGATTTCTCCATTCCACAGGAAATCGCAGCATATCGAGAAAGGGAAAAGTTTGAGATACAGCATTTGCCAAAGGAATCTTGCAGCAGCCGTTGCTGCCTGGCAAATGTTAGTGAATTTGGGGCATGGAGTTACACAGAACCATCTTGGGAAGGCTGTCTCTCGCAACTAAGCAAGGAATATTTTCTAATGCATGATTTTGTTGTTGTGGTACCTAGTCAGCAGTCTGTATTAGGGTCCTGTTAGACTTGGGTGAGATGGTTTTTTTATTTGAACAGATTTTGGTGTGGTTGGGGTTTTTCCCTGGATGCGTGGGGAGCGTGTGTTCTCATATAGCTATATAAAGCTTCATGTTGTGTAACACTTTGGATGAAGCATGCAAATACAAAACAAAGCAAAACTTGTACTTTTGCTGAGAAAATCATCCTTCCCTCCGCCCCCCAGCTTTCCCAAAGTCCTTTTTCCACAGCTGGGTTGTAGGATTTTAAGAATTCAGATTCAAATGCAACAGCATTAGGACACGGGGAAGTTTAGCATCTCTTCTTACCTTTTGTTGGCTGCTTCCTGCCCTCTTCCTATCCTGCTTCCTCTCATGTCTAATGCAGCGAGGAAACAGCCTGGTCTCTTGCCTTTTCCATTTGGATGTCAGATAGGAGAGCAGCTGATTAATTCCTTTTCTCTCTCTAAAATGGTGGACAGAAGACGGTGCTTTTTTTTTTTTTTTTTTTTCCTTCTCTTTCTTCCCTTTCCCTCTCCTCTCTTGTATAGTCCAGTGGCAGAAGGGGGAGTTTCCTCCCATGTATGTCTGAAGGAAAGGGATGGGCTTAACAGCCTTGGCTGCACTGGATTGACCTGGAGACGAAGGAATGCCCTTGTGCCACATGCCAGTGCCTGGAGGCTATAGAAAATGTTCTCTGGTTCTCTGGAGAGATTCAAAGGCATCCTCGTAGGAGAATTTCCCAAACTCTTTTCCACATTCCCATCTCCCCTGAAAATCGGGTGTTACATTTACAGCTTTGGCTTTGTTCCTGACCGCAGCGAGATCTGTGAAGTCTGGCATTAAAGGTTTGTGCACACACTCAATATTAACAGCATGCATCGTGACATGGACAAGTAATCAACTTCCCTGGTTCTACAGAGCGTTCTGTGTATGTATTTTGGTTTTAATGTGTATATGAACATAAGATTTTTTTTTTTTTAGGAGTTTAAGGGATATTTGCTTTTTTTCCATGTTAATAAGCAGCTGTGTTTATGCTTACATCTGTGTTTTTCACTTTGCGAAGCCTACATCTTAGGCATCACTGTTAAGAACTATAATGTTTTCTGAACAGTCTCAAACAGTTTCTTTCAGATAAGTTAATGGAAATATATAACCATACTTGGTGGCATCCTCAGTAACACAAATATGTGAGGCTAATAATAATAATGATTTAATTAAATATATAGTCCCTGGAAAAAGGAGAGGAAGAGTTCTGGCAAGAGAGGTGTTTGCACCAGTTGTGCCTGATCAGCTACTCATAACCAATCCCACTAAGAAGAGGCAATGGGTAATTGGGATTGAAGACTCCCTGGTGTAGGGAACGGAGACATCCATCTGCTGACTGCACCTAATAACTTCCAAAGTTTGCTGCTTCCCCAGAGACTGGATCCAGGACATCACAGAGGTTGCCAAGGCCAATCATCAGACTTTGCTGCTCTCTCATGCAGGCACTAGTAATACTTCAGCAAATTAAGGATGACCACAGGACTCAGTGATCCCATGTGAAGGGATAGAGCCCAAGCAATGTTCTCCATCCTGCCATTCAAGAGGAAAAAAGTGGGAAAGGGTGGATGCATCCTGCATATTCGCACCTCTCCTCTCTCTGTACTTCTTGTCATGGCAGCACTTTGAACTCTATGACCACAATGAAGGCTTCTTAAAAGAGTGTTTCTGTTGCAGGCCCTGGTTCTTGGGGAAACTTTAATAAGCCTGGTGTTTACTGGAAACGTGACACAGTACAGTGATCCAGGAGACTTCTGGAATGCAGAAAGGACAGTACCTTGATGAATGTCCTGGAGGGGTAGACTAAGGGAGGTGCTCTACTGGCCTTGCTACTCACAAACAAGGAACAGTTGTTTAGGGATGTGTTTGTTAATGTCAGTCTTGGCTGCAGTTACCATGCAGTGCTCAAGTTTAAGATACTGAGAGAAGAGAGGAAAGCAAGTAGCAGAGTAAAGGTCCTGGACTTTAGCTTGTTCATGAAACTGATTGATGGGACACTGTAGGAGACAGTTCTGAAGGACAAAAGCACTCAGGAGAGCTGACCGATCATCAAGGAAAACCTCTTCAAAGCACAAAAATGGTTCATTCCTACATACAGGAAAAGCAGCAGGCATGGCAGGAGGCCAGCTTGGCTGAAAGGAGAACTTCCAGCTGAGCTTGAATTCAAAAAGGAATTGTCTAGGAGGTGGAAGTGAGGACAGGGTACCCAGAAGCAACATAAAAGTATTCTCTGGGCTTTTAGGGATAGACTTATAAAACGCAAAGCTCATCTGAGTTTGAAACCATTCAAAGATGTGAAGGACAACAAGATGGGCTTCTATAGCTACATTGGCAGTGGAAGGAAGACTAAGGCAATGACTGATGAGAGGCACAGCAAAGGCTGGGTCTTCATATGCAAAGTCTGCTGTCAGTTGGCCCTGGTCACTGTGCCTAGCACTGGAATTTGGATGAGGGTGATGCTGTTTATAGTAGAAGAGAATTGTGTTAGGAACTGCCCGAGTAAAGTGGACATACACAAATCCACAGAGCTGGATGGGATGTGTCTGAGAGTGCTGGGGAGACAGCTTTTGAGAGGCTGGTTTCTGTCATGTTTGGTAGGCTGTGGAAAGCCAAATGCACAAAGTGCAATAAAGTGACTGGGAACAGCCAGCGTGGGTTTACCACAGGTAAAGCAAGCTTGACCAACTTGGTTCTTGCTTTCTGTGATGACTGCTACTGTAGATGACAGAAGTAGATTTTATTTAATTGACTTCAGCAAGACTTTCAGCACAGTCTCATAGCATCTTTGTGGCTACCTGGGAAGGTATGGACAGAATGAGTGGACTGCACAGTGCGTGGAAAAAAAGGAAAAAAAAAAAGGCACCAGACTCAAAGGGTGGTGTTTGGTGGTTCGATATCTGTCTGACTGGAGGCTAGTTAAGAGTTATGATCCTCAGGGCTGACAGTGGGACCAGTTGTTTAACCTCTTTGTCAGTGGCCTGGGTGGTGGGAGGGACAGTATCTTTAGGGAGTTTGTAAGTGAATTACCTTTGTTTGCACACTTGTCAGTTTTGTGTTCTGGGATCTTCTGAACAAAAAAAGGAGTAGGAAGGCAGGATGACTCCAGGGCTTGCGAATCACTTGCCACAGAAGAGTGGGACTGCCTCTCAGAGGGATCCCAGAAAGCTGGATGAATGGGCCAGCAAGAATCTCGTGACGTTCAGTAGAAGTAAGTGTAAAGTCCTGCACCTGGGATGCAAAATAACACAAGACAGTCACCGACGGGCCAGTTGCAAGTCTGCAGAAAAAAGGCTGGATTTTGTGATAGACAGCAAGTATGGTGAAGAAGACTAACCACACGCAGGACTGCATCAGCAAGAGCAAAGCCAGAACGCTGAAGAAGTGGTTGTTCCCTTGTACTTGGTAGTAGAAGGCCGTATTTAAAATACCGTGTATAGCTTTGTGCCACCAGTACAAGGGAGAGACGGACAAACTAGAGAGTCCTGTGGAACACCACTAAAGTGGTTAGTTTAATGTGAGGTACAGGGAAAGGCTTAGACAACTCAATTTGCTCTCAGAGAAGAGAAGGCCAAGTAGACTCAGAATAGGTGCTATCAGACTCTTCCTACAGATGTGCAGCCAAAGAAAATGAAGTGGCAGCCACAAGTTGTAGCAAGGGAAATTCTGATTGGATATAAGGAAAAAAAAAATTCACAAGATAGGTTAAGCACTGGACACCAGAGGCTGCAGCCCAAGTAGGGTTGCCCAAAGAGACTGTGGAATCTCTATCCTTGGAGACAGTCAACACTCAGCAGTAGAAGACCCTGAGAACCTGATCAGACTTTGAAGCTGGCCTTGCTTTGATCAGGAGGTTGGACTAGGTGACCTCCAAAGGTCCCTCTCAACCTAAATTTTTCTGTGATTCTCTAAGTTTGGCATCACACTCTCTGTACTCAATATGTGGGATTTTAATCCAAATATAGCTGGTGCTGACATGGGATACTTTGGATATGGATGCATGACTTCTAGTTCAGATTAGGAAGGTGCTTTTTAAGTGTATTGGAGAGTTTGAATTAGATTTCTTTCAGGTGCATCTAAAAAGGAAAATGAACTCTGGGCATTCGCAGAGTCCGTAGGACCAGACTAGAGCCAGTTTAGAAGTGAAACCTTTCAGCTGTGTATAGTCTATATCAGTCTATAGGTCCTCTCTGATTGGTCTGTGCTGCTTGCTGATATAGATGTAGCCTGATAGATGTCCAGTGAATGTGGTGGTTTTGTCCACAAACACCTGCAGTCTTGAAATCTTTTCTTCCCAAAATTCTGTGTTCATACATACACATAGATGTAGGTGTGCATCGTATCAGGGATACTCCTGCATGCAAATAAATGCATTTCTTTTCTTTCACTATTTAAGCATCTCTATTTCCCAGAGTTCATAGTACTGTTTCTCATCTTGGGGTATGTCCATTCAAAATGGCTTACAGAGTTCACTACCTCTACTTTTCCGTTAGACAAAATAATCTTCTCTGTCCATTTTCCTCTTCAACTGCATCACAGTATGATAAAATCATGCCCGTGTTTTGTATTTCCAAAAAACATGCATAGTTGCAGTCCTCTCTGGTCCTTGAGATCTTTTGTTAATTGTTGCCAGTTTCTCACTGTTGGCCTTGTCTCAGGATGTGGCAAAGGAACCATTGAAAAAGCTTTGTACAGACAATAATAGTTTTCTGGAACAAACTGGAAACTTTCTTGTAAGGAGCGGATCCTGCAGCTTGATAAAGCTACTTGTAAACATGAAAAAGCAAGATGCAGTTGTTATTTTTGCATTATGTCATCAGTATAGGCATTCAGTTGATACTAATTAATGGCCCTTGTGGCCCATTGTTACGGATTAATATATACTCCAGAGTAGTTGAGAGAATTGCATACTTAACACTTTGTAGACTTCTTTTAATGAAATTTTTCTTCATTAATATTTTCCTTCAGAGCTGGCCAGCTCTTCTTTTAGCATCTACAGAATTGCCTCTGTCTGAAAATGTTTGTTTAATTTTTATATTCCCATTGCATGGTGAAAATCTATTGTCTTTTATAAATTAAGTCTATGAATGCTGTTTTTAAAGGAAACCAACCAAGCAGCAAACACGTTCACCTTAGCTTGCACGTGTTGTGGAGGCTGTGTAGCCATCCAATGTCAGCAAAAATGTTAACCAGTGTTTCACAGTGAAAGTCTGACTCCTGTGAAGTCCTGTTGAGCAGAGCAGGACAAAGGTCTCACCTCTGGTGACTGAAATGTTCTCCCTGGTGAAGGAATGGGTGCTATGCTGTCTTCCCCACACTGACGTGGGAGCGTGTCTTGACCTTCAAAGAAAAATAATTTCTGCAGCCGAAAAGCTGTTACTAGTTCAGACTCTGCACTTTTTTTGCCTGTCGACTGCAAATATCAGCAGTGATGTGACTTACTTCTCACTGGGAAATGTCACTTGCATTGAAAAGGTCAGGAAGTTCCTCTAGGATACAGTTAATTATGCATCGTTATTGTATCTTGAAGCCCTCCCTGTGTTGCCATACACAACTAAGCTTTCCTTCCAGATTTGTTTACGGTCATATATATATATGTTTATATGAATGAGAACTAGAGCAGCCAAGTATCACTTGTTGTTACCTCAGAGTGATGCAGCTGCAGTTTATCTTGTTGGAAGATTTATGGTTTTGTATACAATGCTTTTAAAGCCAATTTTTATCTATTTGGCAATTGTCCGTGTAAACAGAAAACCAATCTTGTTGCTTCATTTAGCCATTGGACCATTGTTCCAGTATAATGTCAGATTTTCTTTGTAAGTTTTCTTCCTGCTCTTGCTTTGTCCGTGAATAGATTTATGTTCCCTCATATATCGATGTATTGGGAAGGAGTTGTACAGCTGTTTTGACAAACATCTCTGCTGTGAACCGAAAGGAAGCTTTAGTGTTTTCTTCCAATCTACATTTAGAGAAGGAGCTGATTTGATTTATATGATACAGTTTGTGTGTGCAGGAAATAAGCATTAATGCATGGGGTCAAGGGGAATAAATTGCCATTAGTGCACCACTTCTTCTGGCAGCCTTCTTAATCTTCGTGTTTCACCACCTTGCCTGGGATTTTCAAAAGGACTCATAGTTAACCCAAGCTCACCCAACCCTCCTCCCATCAAGGTCAAGGGTAAGCTCCCCTTGGCTTTAAAGAAGGCAATTTTAGTCCTGTGCTGATGCTTTTGAAAGGATTACCTTTCATTTGCAGTTAATAGTATGTTGAGCTCTTTAACGAACGGCCTGTTTCAGTCTTTGGATCTTTCTAATAAAACATGTGCTACGGGTGAGTGAAAGGACTTTACACGGGTAAAGGCTTGACTGAGCCCCTTCCCAGCCCTGGGGGTCTCTGGCTGGCTCTGGCGGGAGGTGGGCTTCCTCCATGGGAGACTGTATTTAGGCAGGGGCGTAGGAATCCTCAGCGGAATAACTGTTGAGAAAGGAAAGCTGGAGCGAAAAGGAAAACCAGTACTTTCTAGTATTTTTATGGGAAGAAAGCATCTATTTAAATATGTTTTTATTTACTGTAGGCGATGGCTGTGTTTGCTCAGCTTTTCAAAGCGACGTGTTCTTTATTCTTGCTCCTCTTCTGTTTAATTAAAATGTCACATGTTTCTCTGTGATCCCGTTCTGTCATATGCCACATGAGATTAGTTTCATCTTCATACCCTTGAACAGCGATGGCTGCAGTTAGGGTTGCAAAACACTCTTATTGTCCCCTGGGTTCATGCCCTCATGCTGGATAAGGGGAGTTCACCTGCAAAATGCTCGTTTTAAAAGCAAGGTCAGGTTACCACTATAAATGCTAGTTGGCTCTTTGCAGTATAAATTAACTTGGGGTTCTTGGGACGTTCCTTTTGCATCCAGAAAGGGGGATGCCCTAAATCTTTTCCCACCCAGACGGTGGCTGTGCCCACAGCCATGTCCTCAGGCACCACAGCTTTTGCTGCAGGAGCTCCCCGGGTGCTTCAAAGCCTGCCCTGGGCAGGTCCCAGGCTGCCTGTCCCCTCGGCAGTGCCGAGCAGCGCCATGCCTCACTCAGGGCTGGCGTTGGGACATACAACCAGGCCTTTTTCCAGCGATCTCACCTGCGGGACCAAATTCCATGGGGGGTGGAGGCACACAGCTGTCAGATGGGGCTGCATCCCTGCCAGCAGCTGGCAGCGAGGTGCAGCTCTTTGCATGGAATATTTTAATATTAATAGGACCCCACGGTGTAACAGGTAGGATACCACCTTGTGACTTGATGTCTTAGACCCTTCCCAAGTAAAGGCATCTGTGGTTTATACGAGCGGTGCCCCCTCAGTTTTGTTTTATAAATCTTTGGTGGAGGGGTCGCTCCAAGAGAGCGCTCAGAGAGAGAGACACTGGAACAGGTTGCCCAGGGAAGCTGTGGATGCCCCATCCCTGGAAGTGTTCAAGGCCAGGCTGGATGGGGCTCTGAGCAGCCTGGTCTAGTGGGAGGTGTCCCTGCCCATGGCAGGGGGGTTGGAACTAGGTGATCTTTAAGGTCCCTTCCAACCCAAACCATTCTATGATTGTATGAAATTTTGAATTTTGACTAGGATAAATTTCCTAGTAGTTGAAATAAACATGTCTAAGTTCCAGAAAGAGATAAGGTAGGACTTGAGTTCCTCTCCTCCTTGTTTCATCTGGGCTAATTGAGGCAGTTTCTAAGTTGGCATGCTGGCCTTTGTGAATCCTCTTCTTAATGCCCCTAACTTTCCCCAAAAATTGTGCATGGATTTTAGTGAAGTAATTCAGACCTGTTCCATGGGAAGGGCTTTGATGATAAACCTGTGTCTCTTGCATCTGAATCCAGGAGAATTGACCCTGTTACCCAGAGTCTTGTTTTCATTGATCACTATTTGTTTATATAATTCATTTATCCTAGTTCTCATATATAGCAATGCTTCCATCCCCGGAAGTGTTCAAGGCCAGGCTGGATGGGGCTTTGAGCAACCTGGTTTAGTGGGAGGTGTCCCTGCCCAGGGCAGGGAGGTTGGAACTAGGTGATCTTTAAGGTCCCTTCCAACCCGAACCATTCTATGATTGTAGTGTATCTTTAAATTGTTAAGCTGATTATGAATTGTTCAGCTTCCTCCTCCTATGTAAACTGTAAATACATACACCTCTGCCTATTTGAAGTTGTTACCTATGTTAGGGATTTTTCAGCTTCCAGTATGATCAATGAGTAGCATATAGGTAAGAAAGAAATGTGTAATACATGCTCAGCCCAAATGTCTACCCTTTAATTAGAAGGGTGTTACCATACTTCTGTTTAGATAAAATTGAGTTGGCCAGCGGCTGGCGTGGCACTGCGTGGATCTGATATCTTACACAAGATGAAGGCCTGCAAGGAGCTCCTCGGTCTTCAGAAGGCAGTGGTCATCATACATGGTGTCCACAATTAGTGGAAACACGTGCCTTGCTAAAGTTTGTTTAATTGGAACAGCTAGTTAAAAGCCCTGAGCTACTATATTTTTCTTGTCAAACTCAAGCTGCAAACATTTGTTTGTGTGACTATGCAGTGTGGTGCCTTTCCATTCAGACTAATATCAGGAGGAACTGGAGTGTCAGCCTTGCTGTTCACTTGAGTTTCACGCTCTAGCCTGCTGCATGGCAAGGTGTTTTCCTGGCTAATGCTGATCAGAGGCATTCCTAGTGTGATTATGTGTCCACTATGGAGTGTACGTGCACCCTCTTACAAAATTCTTGGCATACCAGGCTCTGGTTTAGAAGATTTCTCCCCATTTGTTTTACGAAGCCAGATAAGAAGGGAACTGTGATTTTCAGCCACGAGTTTATGATTCAGAATCACAGAATCATAGAATCATTTAGGCTGGAAAAGACCTTTAAGGTCATCGAGTCCATCCGTAAATTTAACAGCTTTCCCTTCCACTGCTCAGTAGCCCATACTTGTTAAAATTCCTCCTGTAGCCCTCCTGATAGCGTCCCCCAACATGCATTGTACATGTCTTCAGCTTGGTTTTTCAACTTCAGCATTCTTTTGTTGAGTATTATCAAAAATTGGTTAATATTTTGTCCATAAAGCTTCAGAGGTCTAAGTTCAGGAAATATACAGGATGTCCACGTCATGATACTGCTTTCATGCCAACAAATTCCTCCTGGTGTGAAGCCAGGAAGGGTTATGAATTATTTGTGCAGGATACAGCATTACTAGTCTTTCTTGTACTAAATAATATGCTGTCCAGTTAAAACCTCTCCAGTTTTATGTACAGACAGACACTATTTTTTCTATGTGCTGTCGTTACCTTGTAGGATCTTTCTGGGAAACTGTCATCATGTCAGCAACATTGTCTGAGACATACATATCCAGACAAGTTTGGAGCTCTTCAGGTTTTATCGCTCTCTTGCATTACTGCCTGTGGGGTAATTATGAACTTTTCTGCATGAGGCTGGAGAATAACAGAAGTCCTGGAATTTGGGATCCAATAACTGTTAATCCTGGAGCATCAGAGCAGGCACGCAGTCCCAAAGCATGACTATTCCTGGTGGGAGAGGGAGGTGGTAAGAGATTCTGTACTGCCAGGCGTTAATTAGCCTTCTGATTTGGCACTGGCTAACATTTGTACACCTCTGAGGTTTGCACTGACAAACAAAATCCTTTTCTCCAATTTTATGCCTTAAGTGTGGCTTTTTTTTTTTCTTTTTTCTTTTTTTTTTTTTACTGTGCAGTTCCTATTGACTATGTAAGTTGTGGCCCTTTTTCCTCCCATAGAGCTACCACCATTTAGTTACTCAGACTGATAATTTAATCTTATACATCAAGAAAAGCATTCATATTGTCATATTATTAGTGAAGAGTTACTCTCTTAATACTTTTAAGTCCTTTGGTTTATTGAGTAAGCTAATACAGGAGTAGGGTATAAAATCCCCTGGAAAGCCACTTGTCATCCTGTACCCCTTCCATGTACGCCCAATTCTAAATGGCTCTTTTTCTCCTTATCTGGTTCCAGTCATCTCCAAGCCACAACTCTTGAGTCTTTCCCCATTCTGGATGGCTTTTTCCTTCTCAGTTTACTATTTCCATATACATAACCCTTTCACAGATCAGTTAACATGACATATAGTTGACTTAATTCTGAGACACAAAGCATACTGGTCATACATTCCAGAGAAGAGTTTAATAGCATTTATGTGAAGAAACCAAACATTGTTGTATTTCATCTTCTTTAAAGATCTAAAAGCAAAGTTATTATTTGGACCCTTCCCTAGGGTTGCATGCTCTCCCTTTGTCAGGATGTTTGGAGTGGGTACATTACTATTTTGTGTCCTTTCTTACCACCTTCTAAGTCCAATGGTATCACAAGGCTAAAAAACATGTCATTGGCACATGGAATGTATAAAGTATGAAGAACTGACTGCTTTGCCTCACCATAGCGAACTGCTGTGAGTTGTTTACATGCTTATTTTCTGCATGATACTGAAAATGGATGTTGCATCTGGGTTTTTGGATATAATTTCTTCCTTGTGTTAAAAATTGTCAACACCAAAATGACCCTGAAGTATCTTCCTTCTACAAAAGCTGTTCATCTTTCTTTTGCATTGGTACCATTCATGCTTGCCATCATGGTCTTTTGTCTTTCCCAGTTTGTAATTTATCTGTTATAAATTCTATTGGTAATATTCATGCTTGCCATCATGGTATTTTGTCTTTCCCAGTTTGTAATTTATCTGTTATAAATTCTAATGTACAGTTGTGATTACTGCTTTTGTCTTTGAATCATTGCAGCTGTGTAGCAGACACCCACTGATTCCTGACCGCAGCTGATGAGCTTACTCCTCATACTATGTTTTATAGATTTCCTCACCTTGTTTTAGAAAAAGGGTCTTTCTCAAGACTTAATCGTAGTCCTATCCTATCCTTGCGTAGCCTACATTACAAACTTACCAGCCTTGCCTTTGAGCTGTAGGGGCATATAGGCGTTGATGGGGGTTTTTTTCCACCTGTGGGATTCATTATGTTATTAGTAATATTGCTTCTCATGTAGTAGTCTTGCAGGTGCTTAGAAAACTTCCTTACCCATGAAGTCCTAGCTGTAAAAGGTGGGATACTTGAGGTCTTGTCCAGCATTTCCGCAATATAGCCACTGGGATGAGAGATGATGAAAGGGCAGTCATGCTCTGTTTTGCTCAATACACCCACCACGTCAAGGTGCTCATCATTAACCTTTGCCAGGCTCTGTCAAGCTGGACGTGTACAGAACCATGAGAAGGAAGCTTGACTGGGGGAATTCCAGCAGTGGAGTAGGACCTCTTTCCACTACCTTTTCCACTCCTGTCTCCAGACAGAGAGGTACCAGGTGGTACCTGGTGGTTTCTTATGTGTCTTTGGGAAATGATGTCAGGGATGCCTTGTTTGAGGCTCCCCTTTGGCCCCCTGTTCTTACATTTTTTGAACCCCCTGACCCTCAAGCCTCTCTCTTTTTTCCTTGATTGTCACATGTGGTCATTTTCTTGCTTTCCCTACATCTAGCTTTCTGTTGCCTGTCCCAGGTAGGAAAGCCAGTCAGGACAATGGCCTAGGAAAGAATAAACTGAGAGTGAGAATTTAATTCCACGGTTTTCAGTGACTGCCTTTTTAGGCATAGGTTTTAGTACTCAGTTTGATTTTTTTATTTGACTGGAGGCAGCTAATCAAAGTTCTGTCTTTTAGCACCACAGTCATCATTATTTTCATGCAAAGTGATAATATAACACATACCTGAAGAAAGTGCATATGCCATGTCTGGAACATCAAAATGAATTACCTCAGACGTAGAGGCAGAAGGCAATCACTCAAAACAAAGTACGATTTAGGATCAAGATATGGGAAATGCACTATTAGATAATCTTCCCCTACCATTCCAGGTTTATAAAATAAGTATTGGCTCCTGCACACAAATGTGGTTGGTGCTTTAGGGATGCCAAAGAGGATGTAGCTATTTGACAGAACTACAACCAATTCTGCACTTGTTTTTGCCTACAGGTTATGAGAAAGTGTTGAGAGCTGTTCTCAGCTTTGAGTGGGTCACCCTGTTTTGGTAGCTCGAATTCAGAATACATATACATACCTAAGCAGTTTATTTCCAACTGGAAATGAGTATTTAAGTAGCTGAGAGTAGGTTGTTCAAGAGAACTGCTGCTTCTGGCAGACTGCGATTCTCTTACCTTGTGATGTACCCAGGCTGGCTGGCGAACTTTTGGCCTTGGGAGGAAAAACAGTTGAATCTCTTTCTGTTCTTGGTGTTTTCTCATGGGGAAATCTGCATGATTGAATTACATTTTGTACAGAGGAAAGATAAATGGCTTGTCTTTAGAATGGTTTTATATCACTTACTTTTTTCCCTCTGAACAAGTTGGGTGTGTTATGCTCCAGACAGCACCCAGCTGAGCTGAGTCTTCTCAGAAAAGCGTCTTGCACTTTGAACAAGCAGTATCCAGCAGCTGGAGCTTTGCCCCAGTAGCGAAAGTACTGTCTGTGTTACATTTATACTGTACAGTACACCAAAACTTAATTTCAGGGTAGTTTTCTTCGTGACTAAAGCCAGAGGAAAAGCTGAAATTTGCCTTTTGTCTACAGCTGTTTTGTAGAGTTTCAGTTAATGTTTGAAGCCTAGTAATTGGTCTAGTTTCATTACAAAGTCATGAAATGGAACCTTTACAGAATCATTCCTGTTTGGAGGTAAACCCAGTCATAACTCTTTCTGTTACAAGTGGAGGATTCAAGTTTTGTTGGTTTTGTTCTGAACACAAATGAACTCTTCTACTATCAGGAAAGATTAAGGAAAAGGTGCTTTTGGTGTATGAAGTCCTGTCCATTCTGTTTTCTCATCATGTTTCTTAGTAGTTCTTGTTTTCTTGCCAACAATGAGAAACATGAACCACAGGTAGAACATACTATTTTATCAAAGTTTTTGGTAAACCAACAAACTTCTGGGAACTAGGCTAGGCTGTCTTTTGTTGCTCCTTTGTCTTTCCGTGATATGTGAAGGGTTTTTTTGTTTTTTTTATTCTTACTGTGGTTGAACAGTTGGATTGTAATCTGTAAAGAAAAATACATAGTAGGACCTTTAGACGGTGACATGAAAAATCATTTAATTTGTTAATAATTTATTGAAATTTCTGTAAAGAACCTCGCCTGTGGAGCAGAAGTCATAGCATCACCTGCTGACTTTTATTACATACATCTCAAGGTGAAGGTGATAGATTTCAAGCCTACTCTGTGACCTGCCCTGAGCAATATGCAGGAGAAATCTGAACTTCAAAACGAGTTAGTGTTAGGTAACATCTCAGAGTATAAACATCTCATATTCCCACCAGACACTGGGACTAGTGAGAAAGCTCTTGTTAAGAGGGACAAAGCTCCCAAGCTTCTTAAAGGCTAGCAAAGATTTATTTTTTTTTTTTTTTTAATTAAGAAGCACATAAAAAAAAATCTTGAAAGCCTTGATCTTGTGTAGATACTTTACTCTTAGGCCCTGAAGCTTTTACAGTAGTTCGTATTTAGAACTCATAAAAGAAGATACAGCTGACTGGTATAATACTGAAGATCCTTAGGGCTCAGGGGCCCTGTGGCATGGTGTTTTAGAGGGTGCACTTTGCAAAGATTTGAACCTTTCTTGCAAGGCATCTCTTGCTGCCAAAGGGGAGTTTAACACCAGGAGTGAAACAAGGAAGTGCCAGGGATTCGTAACTTACCATGGGAGACATCTTTGTTAACTGCAGCACAGTTTTTTTAGGGTTTCAGATTGCGATCAGCACCTTGTATTGCATTTGGAAGAGAAGAGGAAACTGGTCTAAACTATACATTGTCATTCGACTGAGCTCATGGTTTCAGTAGCTGTGCAAACCTCAATTTTCCTTTACTCAGTCTGTTTTGATTTGACTGTATGATATTTGCGTAACCTAATGTTTTTGTCTTGCTCCGCTCCCCTGGACTGAGATAAGATTTTCTGCTGGTAACGTCTGGTGTGTTAACTGTCGTGTTCTGCCTCAACTTGACTACTTTTAAAAATGGCACTACATAATTGACTTTTCAGGAATAGTTGCTCTTTTAAAGGGTTCAGTTTGCTCTACCAGCAAGGGTCATTGCTGCTTTATGCTATTTTTTCAGAATTTCTGATGCGAGTGATTTACAGCACTTAAACTTCCCAAACTGTTCTGTAATTTACTCTACATGGATCTTTGTCAAGGTCACGCTGACTACCCATAAAAATTATTTGGAAAAGGAATTTTCCCTTTTAACTTAATAGCAAAAAATGATGTAAAAAAATTAGTGTAACTGTCTGCTCCACTCCTGTGGGTGGCTGAGATGGGCTACAGTCACATATCCCATCTTATTGTTCTTCTCCTAAAAAATATTACCAAAGAAAATGGGGTTTAAGATGATTGTTTACATGACAGTTGTGCTTGCAGAAGAGATATTTAATCGAGGGACTCTAGTCATGGTCCAGATCAAGACCAAACTTTGGATGCCAAGCCGAGATCCCAGAAATCTGCTGTCTCCTGAAGCCATTGTGAGACCACTTGCCTCTTCTCCAGGGTGTCTTGGGGGGTAGGAGCCTGCCACCCCCAGCCAAGGGCATGGCAAAGGGGGCAATGCATGGGTTTCATTTCTAACTCGTGAGAGTGAACATTTTCAAGTCTTTGCCCCTTCCCTTCATCGTGAAGAATGGAGGAGTCTTTTTCTTCATGAAAACCAAGGGCAGAGGGGTTTGGCAAAATGATGGCAGGAGCCAGGCATTTAGCCAAAAGAGCGAAGAGTGTTGTTCCTGTGGAGAAAGAGCTGCTGGTGCTGAGTCAGTAGGGAAGGCAAGGGACACCGCAGCCTGGAGACATGGAGACCAGACTGCTAGCTCCTGCTTCAGACAGCAGTGTCACTCCTCAGATGGCCTCTTCAACTCATGCCTTCCTTGATGTGCACATCTCTGTTATTTGCAGTAGTGAGCTGGATTTTTATTCTTTAAAGGGCACTTTGGTAGGTCTCCTGCATTCATCATTCTTGGCTCACTCACCCAGGCTTAACTGTGCCTTTTTACAGCCCATCTCGCAGATCACAATCTGTCTCCTGACGTGCTGTTGTTGAGCCGCCTCTCAGCCCACTCTGTGGTCTCAACTATGTTCTGTTTTACGTTTTGGCCCGATCTGGTGCACTTACCCGAGTGCCATACGTCTTACACTCCCAAAGAGTGATCCTGTCATAGTTCGAGGGCAGTTCCCTTCCTCCTTTACAGTTGCTGAATTTACTCCCTGCCCTTAAAATCACTGTAAATGATCCCTCCAAAGACTTCCTCCTCAAGCACTGAAAAACTACCCTAAGAGCCTTTTGCTTACCTTTTCAGAAGATGGCTTCTTCAAACCACTCCCAGCTGTGCCATCCCTCCAAATAATACTGGGCTGGTTAGTTTTAGAGCTTCTTGAGAAATATTAAAGAATCCACATATTATTAAGTTATGGATATAACTTCTCCCATGAAAAATTGCGTCCCTGCCTTCTTAGGGTTAATGGTTGCATTTAAGTGGTGGAGCAGAAGAAAGCTTCTTTTGGTATTTGAAACAAAAAGGAAAACCGGGGAGAAAAGTTGCTGCGTGTGTTGGTGCCCCCTTGGTTTCAGTTCGATGCCGTGTTGGAGCAGGACACAGCCCAGCACAGCCTTAACTGGGCAAGAGGCTGTTTTCTTTAATCTTTTATATTTGCTGCCTTTTCACTCTCGCTGCATATTCTCTTTTTAATGGATTTTAAAGATCATTCTGAGCAGCGCGCCAGGGTGTTGAAACAATTCCCCTGGCCTACTCCACCAGTCACTCCCGTGTATTTCTAACCTATATTTGCTGTCAAACTTGTAGCTCTGATTTTCTCTGTCCTGCTGGTGTCTGGCTGGGGCACGGACCTGAACCCTGCTGTCTCTGCTTGCTTCTGTCGTCACATCAAGTGCTGCGCAGCTCCTTTTCACTTCTAACCTTACTGAATCAGCATGGCGAGCTGTCTTTTGTGTCTATGTGGAGATATATATATATATTCATGTACAAGTATACATACAGTGTATATACTGTAAGTAGTGGGGTGATTACTGTTGGCCACAGCATGTAAAAATGCTGATTTTTTCCTGAACCGGTGTGCTGATAATGGCCAGGCCTCCTAAAATTGCCCACTTTTCTATGAGGCTTATCAGCACTCCCATTTCAGGTGAGTGCTCTGATTGAGCCCGAATGTGTGGTGTTCGTCTGCTGTCAGCCTTGCCACAATACTCCGATCTTGAAAGAATTTTCCCGTTACACCAAACTGTTAATTTTGTCTGCATGCTTGTTTGGGGTTTTTTTGTGCTGCAATCTACTGAATGGCGCCTGAACCAGGAAAGCAGAATGATTTGGGAATTTTATTCCCAGTTCTAGCACTGATTTAAAGCGTGGCCTTGGGCAAGTGACTGCTGGTCTGCTTTCCCTTACGTTCACTGGAGGCAATGATATTCATTTATGCTTCTGCTGGAGCTGCTCAGCTGTGGTATGAATGCACAGGGTGGATGGACCCACAGGACCTGCGGTAACTAGCTGCAGTGGGTATCGTGGAGTACTTCTTAATCACTTTCTGTATATTTTTATTGTCCCCCTCCCAGGCCAGATGGATTTGAAATTTATAGTTCTGAGAAACTGGATTCCTTTGTTCATACTATATGGCTTTTTTTTTCTTTCTTTTTTTTTTTTCCTTTTTTTCTCTTTTTTTTATTTCCCCCCAGTATGGGGGTATCTAATTTAATAAAGGATTCAATCAGCTGGAATGTGCACATTTGGAAAGTGACAGACAGCAGAGGCTTCCAGGGGAAGCCAGGCGCATGAGCCGGCTATAAGAGAGAGAAAGAATGAGGCAACTGTAAAATAAAAGATGTCTAATGCAGTTAACATACAAATACCTTACACAAAATGAATAGTCTGCTCTCTTTCTTCATCATGCTAGAATGTGATGGTGTTTCAGATGTCATTACTTCTTTACTTTAACTGAGGTTTAATGCTTTGTGACAGGTGAGAGGTTTGATGGCATCTGCTTTTCTCAGATTGAAAAAAAAATGTATCCACCTGCCTCTCCTTTCATTTGGGGCCTACAAAGGGTTAAGGACTGCTGAATGCAGACGTATATGGTGCTGTATTGATATTATGTACTTTGTAATAGAAAACAGAACTATCCAGGTCAAATATCAATAACATTCTATAAGCCTTTCTAGGAAAATATAATTAAAACCATTCAGAGCTGTTTCCCATAACTAAATTTACTATGTCTTATTGACTTCAGTCCCACATCTACAATGTGATATTATTATTGACTTTTAGAACTCTGCCTATTTTAAAGATAAAGAAAACACAAAATCAGGTGGTGGTATTCATTTTATTAGAAATCTTGCCCTCTTTCCTCCCTGAAGCAGGGGTCATATTGAATTGTTTGAACAACAGAATGGTAAGGTAGCACTTCAGCTGGTTTAAATTGTCACAGTCTCACTGAAAGCAGCTAAACCAGTGGACCATCAACTGAGAACCTGTCCCACGTTCTGCATTCAAGCAACTTACTCCTTTGCACCCAAGGTTCCCAGCTACAGCACTACCTCTGGTTTTATTATCAAGCTATATTGACTTGGTTTCCTACTGAATATCATGAGTGGGATTTAGTTTGATAAATTGTTTAAATATTTCAGGCAGAATGAGTTTGCTTTTCTAATTCTGTCCCTCCCTCTCCTCAAAGCAAGTATTTTGTCATATCATCCACATTTAAATCAGGATTGTATGCCTTCAAGCATATAATTTTAATGATAAATATATTTTATATGTTCAGTAATGTCTTAAAACCTATTCGCTAGGAGAGCCTCTTAAAAAAAAAAAGTGTGCCATACTCTCAAAACCTGAATGTTTATATAATATAACCGATACTATACCGTATTCAATAATTATATTTATTCTGAAGGCTTACACCAAATATTAAGTATGTCTGTATTTTTCACACAAATCTGCTAGTGGAATAATTTTTAGTTATAAATATTAATCATGCAGAACTGTTTTCTGCAAATATTACAAAAGCCTAAGAAAAATATCTTCTGCGAATAGCTTTGTTATTGTTGTTGGCTGCGGGTAGTTTAGCACTTCATGGTTATCACACAATATGTGATCAGTATTTAAGATTTTTGAAGAAGTCAGATGTATGCAGATGTCTAAAATATATGTGTATACACACCCACCCGTGTGTGTGTGTGTGTGTATACATATATATATATATAAATAAGACATGGGTGTAGAACCTTACAAGGAGTTTAAATGTTTTATTTCCATAAAATTCTTTGTTGTCATGTAACATTGGTCTGATTTTCCTGGAGTCCGAAGTTTCCTGCATGTTGGTAGGGACTGCATTGTAGAAGAGAGGGAAGAATTCTGACTGTTTCCTTTCTACTTGAATTGCACTATATTGGGTATGTTTGTAACTCAGATAGTACCTAGATTTAACATTAACTTCCTTTAAAAACATACAGATATTGGTATTTATCAGTTGTGACAGCCTAGAATAATTTTCAGTCCACTAATGCTTTCTGCGCTTTTTTAATGTAGTTGGGGCTTAATTGTTAAATTAAGGAGCACCCCTCATGTCCTGAGGCAGACAGTGGCAGCACTTAGAAAAATCTGATGGTCAGTGATAAACGTACTCTGAAGGAGAAGAGGTAAAAGAAAATAATTCTGAAGGTGCTGAGAGCTGAACAAGAATATTCTGTATGGGACAAAAAAATGAAAACATTTTTTTTCCTTCAACAAGTACCTTTTTACCTTATTATAACTTGATAGATACATGTGAACCTGGTACACAGAAAGGCTTCTGTATGAACCATAATTATATTCCTTGTACTGTCAAAACTGCTGTAATTCCATGGCTGAATTTTAAAAAGTACATCCTAAAGATGATACGAGCTACTGTCCTTGCTGCTATTTGATCTGAATACGCAGTTAGGAATTCATTTGGGTGAATAGTATCTATATTTATTTTTCAAGTAATTTTAAGTCACCTGCAAATTGTAGGCAGGTCTGAGCCATAATTTTTGTGTTTAGCTTTTTGAAGAAAATCTCGATATTTCAGTTTGAAATGCAGAATATTTTACTCTCTAGGTATTTGTTTAATACTGTAATAACTTATGTTTGGATGTCTATATTTTCTGCTAGTGGTATTTGAAAATACATTAGTATGTAAAAGGGAACAAGAATTAAATAATTTAAAAATCTGCAGGGCTCTCATGTCATTTTCATTAGTTAGTTCATGTCATTTATATTTTCTTCATGTCTAGCTTAAAAATGGCTCTACAGTCTGGTTTTGGATTGATGTATGTCTTGCCTAAATATAAAGGTGATAGTGGTGGTGAAATATTTGCCAAGAGGAATGTATGGGGGATTTTGATGGCCTGTCCTGTTGTTCTCTTACCTTTAAACAAAACTGCTTACAAACACTTAAGAACAAGCTCACAGACTGGTCTAGAGATTTTCACTCACACAGTTCCCTCTTTTTCAAATCTGATAGTGCTGTGCTGTGACACTTCAAGAAGGAATATTGATTACAATCATGATAGTATCATTAAATGTTCTTAATTAAAACTTCACTGTTTTAGCATACAGGTGGCAGTAGGAAGATTAAGCCAAGCAGATGAATAATATTACTAAAAGATGACAGGAAAAAGAATCCGACCCTGACCTGCATCGCTTGTTTTCACTGCAACTTGCCCCTGACCCCCCATTTTTCACATCACTCATGAATACTTGGAAAAAAAATATTGTTAAATCAAATTTCTACATGCATTTATAAATTTGGCAGAGTTAATTTCTTACCTGGGCCTGCCACTTTTATATTTTTAACTCTGTTCTTTCTTGCTATGTGAGAAGCATCACTGCAGTATGCAGAGAAATTGTAATTGCCGTAACATATGCAGTAGCATATTTTTTCCAGCTGCAAATTAATTATTCCCTTTATCTTTAGGATTATTGTGGAACGCTATGATTTTATGATCATTATCAGGCCTCTTGAGGTAGTTAGAATATTGTGTAATACTTTTATGAGTTCAGAGACTGGACTTTACTGTACAAGAGTGGTTAACGCACATGGATACACCCCCAAACTTTCCAGTAACAATTACATTCCAAGAAAGGTGCTAAATATATTGCTACCAAGAATCTTCTGGTTTTTTCCTCCCTCAGTCTTTGATGTAATTTGGGAGTGCCAAGAATTTTCACTTCACCTACTTAAAACATTTAAACGTGAATATAAAAATTTGCTTTAGATTTTTATCCTGCCCAGGAAGCTTGATCCTGTGGCTATCACCTGGCAAAAATTCCCACTCTATTAAACGCGAGTTTTCCTTGTGTCAGGACTGCAGGAGTAGGGCTGGAGTTACAGTCAGCCCTTCATCGTGAAATTATTCTGAGCCCACGCAAGGCTGCTGGTGTTGTTATTCTAGCTGAAAACTTCTCTACAAAGGCACAAGCCCTTGAAAATAAAGTTTACAAGATCACTTGTTTACATTTTATAATTCGGAGATGTAAACTGGTTGGTCGCGTTATGGTCAGTGTTTGTTTTAATTTGGAAATGTGTTAACCTTTGGAGTATTTGGTGGTTTTTTTTGAAGAGAAGTTCTTAATGTAATTTTTTTATACGCCCAAAGCAAAAGCTGTAAATAGATTCGAAATTATGACATACTTCTTTGTATGGATTATGCAGGATTATACTTACTACATAGTTTCTACCCACGATTACTTTGCAAAGTGAGAGCAGATGATAATTGGGGTAGTTTGCAGGCAATAACAACCTGCATTTTCTCACAGGAACCCCAGTAACAGTGTGACATAACGAAGGTAAAAGCAAATTGAATTCGAAAAACAGCAAACATTGTGTTTTATAACCCAAAATAAAATTCTTCAGCAGCAACTAGTCCTGTAATGTAATCCAATCTGTTTTAATACTGAGATTTTTCCAAGAAAGCAGGAAACAGTAAAGGGTAAGGCTTTCAAACCTCTGCTGTTTCGTTTACAGATCCCTTGTGTTAATTTAATGCTTCTAGGGAACTGGGGCTCTTTCTTTTTTCTCAGAATCCCTTCTCTAGGAAATACTGAGTAGTGTGGCACTGAGAAGCAGTCATGGTTTACAACAGATAAGCCAAAGGACCTGGCTTCAAATTCCACACTTCTCTGAGAAAACAAAACACGCCAATGCATGCTTCTCTCTAAAGCGGACGATTTCTTGCTAACAGGCTACAGAAAATTTACCTTAGAAGGAGTTTAACAGGCAACCTTCAGGGCCTCGACTCTCCTCCCCTTCCCCTGTCTCCCAGTGCACGCACCAGCATCTAGCCCTTCTGTGCAGTCAGGTTTTTTAAGCATAAAAGATAAATATTTACAGCTATTACTTCTGGAGCATTACCCTGAAAGTTTTGCTGGCACAAAATTCACACGCCTGCCCCTTCCCAAACCCTGCCCGTGTGTTTTCCCCCTGCTCAAACCACCCCCCTCCCTCCCTCAAACCAGAGACACCCACCTGGACAACTGGATTTTGCAGCTAAAACGGATTTTGCCCAAAAAAAAAAAAAAAAAATAGAACGAGTAGCTAGCAAAAACCCAGGCTGGGAGCAGCCCTGCCGCTGCAGCTTTAGGAGATGCCTGGGCAATGCGTGGTTTGGCCTCTTGCTGTTTCTTTTCCTTGTTTTGCTGGTTAAAAAAAAAAAAAAAAAAAAAGGCTTCACAGTTTGATTTCTGAAATTGCAACAGCCCTGGCTTCTGGGGTTTTGGTGGCGATGAGGGTTTGGGGCTGTAAGCTGTGGGGTTTGGGCAGAGGGGACCGTGGGGTGCCCCACGGTGGGGGGGTATCCCTGAGCAGCCCCCACTGCCTGGCCGGCATGTGCTGGGGGACGAGCAGCCGCGGGGAGGAGACATCTGGAAGGGGACCATCGCTGGGGACCCAGCTGGGGACCCACTCCTGGCCCTCGGAGGGGCCAGGGGAGAATGAGATGCAGGGAGGAGAAGGAACGATGGAGGCGCAGCAGGAAGGAGCAGCTGCCAGACCGGACCCCAGCTGCCTGTCCTCCTGCAGAATGAGCCTGGCACCTGGGGGAAACAAGGGAAGTTGAGGCTAGGAAGGGGGAGAAGTTCATGGGTTTTTTTTTTCCCCCACTTCAGCATCTGAATTAGTAATTAAAACTTTGTGTTAATAGGCAATAAAGTGAATTAATTAAAATTCCCAAAGTTGAGACTGTTTTGCCCTCAAGAGGAAGGGAAAAGCAAAAACTGACAGCATACTTTATAACCAGCGGGCTCTTCTGTCTTTGGCTGTAGTTTACCTGGCACAGGAGGAAATTTTCAGGAACTTTGTTCTTGTTGTGGTACAGAACATCCTGATGAACTGATACTTTTCCTCTGGACATTGATTTTTTTCATTACTATGTAAAGGGAGGGAGAATATCAAAGGCTGAGCTGTCTCCTCTCCCAGTCCCTGGGTAGGCCAAAAGGATCTCAGATTCACATGGCGGGAGCAGAGATTTGGCAGAAGGGAAGAGCGTTGCCCATTGTGCTTGGTCCTAGCCCCAGGCCTGGTGCCATATAGCTTAGGAAAGAAAATTTAGCAAAGAGCTGTAGGTGTGCCATCGAGAATCCTGCTGCCAGGCCAGGGCAGGTGCAGCTCCCCTGGAATCACTCTCATGTTTTCGTCTTATGGCTCTGAAATTGGTCATTCGTGGGATTGACGCCAGAGTGGGATGTCGTGGCACTCCCAAGATCGAGGAAATACCTTGGGAATCTTCTTCAGGGTCAGCTGTTCCTCCCACATAAGCAGAGGGAGATAAATCTCACGCTGCGGTAGATAAAGCATTGCCTTGACTTTCTTCCTAAACCTTCTTTCCTTGGTTTTATATAGGAGGGAGGGCTCTGCATCCATTTCATCAGCAGATTGGGATTGTGCTTGCAATGTGCGCTAGGTGAGCTAATACTGAGGAGTGGTGAGAGAGAAAAAGAGCAAGACGGTTATGATTTTAGAGGGTATTAACATGCTGAATATTGTGCTGCTCAGATTTGTAGCAATTTTAGAGCTTCTCCTTTCATTTTCCCTTTGCAAAGGTACTTGAATCCTGCAAAGAATTCTTGATAATGTCAAAATATTGCCCCTACCAATTATGGAAACAAACTTTAAAAAACAAATTGGCTACTCTGTCAAAAATTTGCTAAATAAACTTCCTCTCCCATCCCTGCCGTTTCCAGATTTTTCTTTTATTTTGTCATCCTGGTGTGTAAGCCGCTTAGGGTTGGCAGCATGGTACAAAGTTATCACTGATTTCTTCTAATCCATGTGTTAACTCTTTGAAACAGCATATTGTGTGTGTATTGTTAACAGACTTCGAGAAAACATGAACATAAAAATAAGCTAAGGATGGCCATATGAAGCCAGACCAAGGTCCATCTGTCTCAGCAGCCTGTTTCCAATTAAGATCAGTAGCCCAGTAGCTGAGGGAAAGCAGCAAGAACGGGACCTGCCCATTGCAGTAGGTACCTGCCATGCTCTTCCTCCAGGATGGGACTTGGAGGCTTCATGGGCTGCAGTTTGTATCTCAGTCTTGTACAGCCCTTCACGGAGTTTTCTCTCCCTTAATTTGAGACGGATTTGACTTTTGACCTACTGTCCCATTCTGTTCCCTAAGCGCGGTTGGCTTGAAGGAGAGAGAGTGTGTACTCTCACTAAGGATGTAGCCTGTGATGACCATGTCATAAAGTGTCTACCTTCAAGCACAAAGGCAAGGTCCAGTTCTGTGAAGAGATACATGCAGGAAGACATTTTCTCTTTGACCTTCCTCTCCTCTTCCTTCACCAGGGCTCTTCCTCGGCTCAGAAGACCAAAGGGAGCCTTTTTTCTTTAGGATTGGCTCTGTAGAGTCACATAGTGAGACTGGTTTAGTCAGACAAATGCTTCTGATAAAGAATAACGGCACCGCACTGCCCGAGGGCTTCAGTTTGGTGTTATCTACATAAAGCCTCGCACAAAGAAAGCCTTGAAGCATTTCCTTTTGTCAGTGTGCGAGGCACAACAAACCAGCTTCACGCATGGAAGGGCAGTGTCTATCTGTCCATCTGTCTCCCCTGTATAAAGTTACTATGAGTGGCTGCCTTCTGGCTGGCACAACTTAGAATCACAGAATTGTCTAGGTTGGAAGGGACCTTTCAGATCATCAAGTCCAACCATCAACCTAACGCTGCCAAAACCACCACTAAACCATGTTGCTGAGTGAATGTGATTTGTAGATAACTGGTAACGAAGGACTCTGAAGTCCTGTGAGCAAGATACTACTGTAAAAGGTCCATCAATACATTTGGACGCATGTAAACAAAGCTTGAAACTTGCAGCATTGATGATTTCTTTTCTGCATAGGATCAATACGTGCTATTTGTGTAGTCGTTCAGCAGTAATGCAGAATTGTATGTGCTGTGATGTGGAAGTTGCTTAATGCAGGCAGTCTTCCAGATCTATCGAAAGAGCTGCTCCATCTACTCTGCTGCTTCGTCTCTTCACTGGATTTCTTGGCAGTCAGAAGGAAGATAATAAAACAGTGCTCTCTGCATACCAGACAGATAGAATTTGTCCTACGTCCTTTATTAAGTAGTGCTTATTAATTCATGGCTGCTGGGGTGTTTTTAAATGAAGATGAAGGTTTGTGGGTGTTTAATTCACAGGGGGTAGAATGGATTTCCATGTTGCCCTATAGTTTGTAAGAATAATAATGAGCAAGAAAATTATGAAAGGCCTCCCATTACAAAATATGGATTAAAACAAGTCAATTTTATGCAAATGTGATAATCCTTGTTTTCACAAAAACTTCTTCAGACATGCAGCAGGGATTTCTGCTCACACTGTCATCCTTGTGTTTTATCCCATTTCCTTTTGTTACGTTGATGGGAAGGTACTGAAGTTGAATGAAGCTAGCGTTTTCAGAGAGATGCCTTAAAATTTAGGGTATATTCTGTAAAGAAAAAAGATATTAAGGAAGAAGTTAAAGTGTACATTTTATTTTTACTTAAATATTATCAGTGTGACTGAGTTTGACCTTTGAACTCGAAGACTAGGGGCTATTAATATGAGGGTTTGTGACTGACCATGTGAAGTGTGATTATAATCGCATTGCCTTTCACTCACGTATAATTCATTTCCAAGCCAGAGCTTTGATCTTCCAGGTTGATACAGACCTAATATGGTTGATATGTCAGCTTCTGCCATGGTTGGGTTCCAGGTCATTGTGCAATGTTACATGTAAAAGCGCAGCCCGATCAGTCGCTAGAAGCCTGCACGGTGGGAATAAGGCAAGGGAGCCAAAGTCATCCTGAGCGATTGACTCCCTGGTCACAGTAACAGGAGAAATGTAAAATGAGAACCGGCCCCCTTGTTCTTGGCAGTCACCGTCTCCAGGTGTGGACACCTCGATATGTAGGGCAAGGGAAAAAAAAATGTTTATTTTACTTTTGCAGCTAACAAATGGGGCAGCAGAATGAATAGTTTCCCCAAAGTTTATGGCACATTCAGGAACTGAAGTATTGAGTCCCAGTCCACTGTCCTAACCGCAGACAGTTTTTCTTATCATCAATTAAATGAAAAGCTGTCAAGGCTGTTTTTCAGGGATACCTCAGAGCTGATGGTAGCAGTCCACCTTAACTTGTGAGTGTTTTAATGTCTGGTATCTATTTTACTTTAAAATTTGCCAGAATGTAACTTCTGAGATTAAAGTCTTCTACTAGCTCACTTTTGAATTCTTCCATGGTCCCAAGAGAAGACAGAAATTGCTGTTTCCTCTGTAGAGAATTTCTTGAGGTAGTATTTCAAAACCATCAGTGTGTATGTTTTCTAGGAAACCTGGTAAAATAATTCTTTGAATTCCTGAAAGATTGCAACCCTATATTAGCTCTAAATACCTTTTTTCCTATTGTTCTTATTCCCTTCCTTGTAAATCCATGGGCTTACTCCTGCTTTGGGGATTAGGCGGCACAGAGATGAATGTGTTAAAAAAAGAGAAATTCTTTTGCAGTACAGTTGTACATGTCTGAACATAAGATTCCAATGGGCATAAAGAATAAGTATCAAATTATTTGCATAGAATTTTCACTAGGAATCTGGAATTGGATTTGGGGAATTTTACCAAAATACATAACTCCAGAATGCATGAAGTTTAAGCTGTTTCAGTAATTCCTCATTTTTATAGTTATCACTGTTCCTAATGAATTTGCTGCAGCTTATTTTAGTGGCTTTCAGTGTGCTTGTTAGGATTCCAGGATACTTATTGTTTGTACATCATAAAACCACCATGCTATCTTTCAACAGAAAGGTTTTCCTTTTAACAATCCTTTTAAGTACATTTCATGAAGTAACAAAGACAACCATTAAAAGATAGCATTGAATAACTTCTGCCAAGTTGCAGTAAACAAATTTTTATTTAAATTAGGAATGGAAAAGATTTCCTGAACCTAGCATTCGTTCTCTTACTGTTCCAGGCAACCTCCTCCTGCTTTGCCATTTGCAAACTGATCGAAGTCCTGTTAAGTTCTTGTCTTTACTACTGTCATTAAAAATATGTTCCGAAACCTCAGTGCGGAAGGTCAGGCTAGAAGCCTTCTCCTGACTTCAGCCTAAATTTCATTGTGGCCTGTTTATATCCACTTGTTCTTGAGTGAACATTGTCATTTTGCTTAAATAGGTCTTTTACTTCCTCTGCAATATATTTATAGAAACAAATCTTGTAGCCCTCTCAACCTACGTCTTCCGAGGCTAACCGAGCCAAGCTCCTCAGGTCCTCCTCTCATCTAGGAGAAGCCTGTCTACTCCCGTGACCACCCCAATAGCCCTGCTTTGCACCAGTTTGGGACCAGTTTCCTTCTATATCGGTAATGAAAGCGTTTGCTCAGTGCTCCAGGTGAGCTCTTGCTTCCCAGAGCAGGGGCACTGCAGCGATCTTTATCTGGCAGAATCACGTCTAGTACACTTACCAGTGTCTTTGGCTTTTGTATCAGGGTGACTCCCTGTGTCATTTTCTGGGTTTGTCTTCTTTGACATTTCTAGCTGATGAGTTTCCAGTTTCTAGCAGAAATTTTGCTTTCAATCGTTTTGTTCATGATCTTGCTTTTTCAGTTGCATTTCTAAAGCAATGCTTCACCAGCTCAGATCGTTCTTCCTCTTTGATATCTCCTCAGGCCAAGTGATTATTTAATAAACTGGTTTCTTTTAGTTTATCAAACTTGCCCCTTTGAAGTCCTGAACTTTTATTACAGGCATTTTGCTTATCTCTCTGTTCAGTTTAAACAAAAGCAAGTAAAGATCTCACAGCTCATGAGTATTTTCTTAATAGAGTTGTATTACAGATATCTTTACTACTCCAAAAATCGACTCTAAGGCTGCCCACAGACCCTCTTGTTTAGCCAGTGTTTGGTAAAGGAATACATGGGGTCTCACATCCAGAAATAACTAGCCCCCTGCTGTTACTAGATCCATTTGTTCTGCTGTCTGTATCTCATAATTTAAAATCCTGTTTTCTACTAGGAATTGTGTCTTTTGAGTGGCAGGTATAAATTTCTTTGGGGAAAATGGAAGAAATCTTCTGCAAAGGAACTGAGAGTCTACTGCAGAGCGTCTTTCTCCTAAACAGATTTTCTGTTATTGATTCTATTCCTTCTTATGACATTGCAATTTATATTATTCATGTTCAGTTCTTGTCTATCATTTTTACTTCTGTTTTTACCTTAAGAAAACACAGTTGTGTTCTAGTCCTGATTGCATTTTCTGTTATTCCTCCAAGGTATTGCTTCACATTTTGCACCAGCAATTAAATTTCCACTTTTTCGGTCAGTGGCCCAAGTATTAGTACACAAGCATTTTACTTGTTTCTCACTAACCGCATCCATTTCCCTTGCTGGATTAGACATAATCCTGTGTTTCCTCTCAATTACCGCACTCTGCAATGTTGAATCTGTTTTCTTTCTCATTTTTTACTCGCTGATGGTCCTTTGCCCATTGCCATATCTTTTAAGTGCATGATTTTTCAGGATCATTTTTAAGCCTAACTCCATATCCTATATCCATTTGATACACCATTCAGGTGCCAGGTTTTCAGCCCGTGTTAAGGACAGTCCCCCATTGCGTGTATCTTCTTCTGCCCGGTGTCGGTACGAATCTGACTCCTTTCTCTTGCATCCTTTCTCCTGTCAGTGGAGCATCCTGCTTGCTGTGTTAGCAGCAGTCTCCAGGACACGGTCAGGACCCAGTCCCTCCATATTTCTTCCCTTTTCTCTTCTTGTAATGCTATTTTCCTCATATTCCCTTTCCCTCCACTGCTCGTAGGTCTCATTCTCTGCTTGCACGATCACCCTTATCTTGGGGATTTTTGTTTTGTTTTATTTTGGCAAATCTGTGCCAAGTCCCTGCCACGGCGTTGAGCTGTACTGGTTGTCTCCCTGCATAAAAAAGCATCTGTCAAATATCCCGGCAAGGATTCGGGGCGCCTCACTTTCTATATCCAGTCATCCCTCTTGTCTTTGTAATTATTTGGGTCTGCCCCACTGCTGCCGTAGTCACCGTCGTGGTTTTCTCATCCTTGCCCTGAACTTGTAACAACAAAACCAATGAGAAAACCCTTTCCCTTCCAAGCTGAACAGCCTGCCCTCTTTCCTCCTCTCCGCTGCTGGCTCCAAGGCTGCTGGATCTGGTCCACGGTTACTGGCTTCTTTCTCGAGAAAATACATACTGTAATCAGTTGGTGAATTGCTTAATAGAAAGACTTACATTGAGGAATTGCACGCAGCGTAGTAAAAGTTGATGAATTTAATATTGCTTGTTATTGTATTAAAGGAACATCTGACTGCAATGCATACCAAAAAAACCAGCGTAGCAGCATTGCGGGAAAGTGTTTTACTATTTGACTGTGCGTACCGACAGAGATACTTTAAAGCTGCAATTTCAAAGTATGTTTTCTTTTCTTGAAGAATGAAGATGCTTCTATAAATTACACTTTTCTGGTTGAAGCTGTGGAAAAGTCTAAGTAATAGACAAAAGCAGCATATTTCTTTAATGTGGCTGATTCTAATGAGGTAAATTCTCATTGTATGTTTGAGCCTGAAAAGAATGCAGGCAACGTTCGGAATAATTTCTTATCATTCGTAGAAATCTGTTACAGTAATTGGGAAATGATTTAAGCTTGTTTGTTGGTGGAGTCACAGTCAGAGGTTTAAATTCTTATTCTTTCTTGAGATGGATGAAATTGTGTTTTCTATAAAACAGCATAGTATAAGCTTGTGAAAAATTAGTGGATGATCTTCCTTCTCCAGCAAAACCTATGTTAAAAACATATTATAGAATATTGATGAATTAGTTCAGTCTGATAGTTGAATAAGAGACCAAAGTTTCTGTTAGAATTGCAGATGTTTCCTGCAGCTGAGCATGAAATTAGGTAAATTTTAATTAAGTTACAGTTGCGATTTCTTGAGCTTTTGCTGTTCCTATTTTTTTTTTTTTCTCAGTTACTCTTACTGTTTTCCAGGAATTCTGGAACTAAGAAGTGTTCTACTTAGAATTTGAAAACATAAAGCCTTCAGTTCAGTGAGTTTGTTTTTAAGTTTGGAAAGCAGTGAAATAGAGGTTTCTAATTTGTTACTCTATGTGCTATCTTGTAAACTCGTTTAATATACTGTAATTGCACTTTACCGAGCAAATAACCACAAACAGTAATAGCAGATACATTCTTGCTACATTAAACAAACAAATGTTGCCCTCCAAAAGAGAGTGATTTTAATAACAAAAAAAAATAAGGAAGGAAGGGGGTAACTAAATAATAAAATTTGAATTTTTTAAAATACAGAAATTATGTAATAGCTTGTTGCCATTCTCCTCTGCACTGGAATGAAACGTATCTGCTTTTTATTCTCACTGGCTTCTGTGAAAGTAGGAAGTTCCTTCTTTCCTATAATTTTCCTATTAATTTGTTTTTCACATTAAACTTGCCAAAATTTGACCTTTCTCTCATTTTATTCTTTTCCTTTTCCAGCTGTACCCTCAGAAGTTAGTCCTTTTCTGCCTTTTTCATATTTTCTCCACCCTCATTCTTCTTTTCTCAGGGCCCAAGTCCAATGATGTTCAGTATTCAGAGGAAACCACGGCAGTATTTTCCTTAGGCTTTCAGATCCCATCCTGTTCTTAGTGAGGAAAAGCAGAAGACATCCCTCCCTCAGTCGCCAGCACCAGGAGCTGCAATCAGAAATCTATTATTAATGCCTACTCTTTTTTTGGTATAATTTTAAATTAAAAAAAAAAAGAGAGGAGAGGGAAGGAGGCACGAGGCTAGTAAATGTGAAACACAAGCAGGTATCATATCGACAGATTTCAAGCTTGATTTTACGAACTGAAATTCACTTGTCCTGTTACCTCAGAATGTAATTTTCAGCTGCCAGACCTATCTTGTTGTACTTTAATGCCCAGTATAGCTCTCCTCCTTTTCAGGATCATGATAATCACTCCTGGGAAAATACAAAATAAGTAGCCTATGAAGTTAAATGCAGTTTAAGGTAAACAGGCTGGTTCGCACGTGATGTAAAACGATATAGCTCTGCTAATCCTGTTTGGGATTACACCAGTTTCTGCCATCAACAAAAACTGAATAATGTCTTTGGTGGAAGACTCTGAGCTCAGCTTAAATGAGTTGTCAGTCAAGAGTACAAGTGCTCTCCCAGGAGTCAGTCAGTGCACAGTGACAGATACTTCATTTGTCACAGCCCAGGTTTATTTTATGAGTAAGAATTACTGATGTGTGCAAAGAGGAGATAGTCTGTAAGGGGAAAGCAGGTCTGAAACAAACAACAACTGGTAGCGAAATCGGCTCTTCCACAGCTCCACAGGAGGCTGACTGTTTCCCTTTGCATCAGACCTGGGTCTCCGCAGCTTCTTCTCCAGCAGGAATGGGCCCCTCATTAGAGCCCATTATTTTGCCTCCCTAATGTGGCCCTCAAAAAGCTGAGACTCGCTGCCTCCCAAAGCAATACCTTCCTACTCCTTGTCCTGGTGCGCATCCTGGGATACATTCCACACTTCTCCCATTTGAAGGCCAATACTGTAGCATATACTGGCTGTGTGCTGTTAGCCAAGCAAATCCTAAGTAAGCAGTATGCAATATCTTCATTTCTTTGAGGTTCTGCAGCGTGCCTTCAGAACCAGATACATGATTACCCATTTCAAGATTTAATGCTGCTCTTTTAGATTGATGGGCCAGATAATTGATCTTACTGGCATCTTGAATATTGCCTTGCTCCTCTTTTTTGTCACTTGCACTTTCCTGGGTAAAAGCTTTTCCTTTTCTCCAGCTGAATTTCTTCGGTAGATTCTAATGATACAGGCAATCTCCTTTCTGATAGCTGGTGTTTGCTTTATGTTGACCATAGTAAATTAAATTACAGTTCTCTCAATGCTGAGAAAACGACATTCCAGTTGATACCCATGCTTTTGCTTGACATGTTGGCACCTGTAGTTGTGTGTAGAGACTGTCTTGAGTCCACCCTGTAGCAGTTAGAGGTGACAGGAGCAACATCCATTTTCTCACTTCATTGTAGCAGGTCACTTGAGTGAAGCTCTGTATTTGCAAGACATATCTTCTTCCTAACCTGCAATTTTCTCCCTGTCAAGGAGCAGCAGAGTTGGCCTTTTAGGGCAGACTTACTTCTAATGCTGGTATCAGTTGTGTCTTTGCTTTTTCCATCAGGTTCCCTTTGAATACTAGACTTCCAATATTTAAGATTAATTATTTAAACTTTAAGAGTTTTCTCACATATCATGATTCTGTTGGTCAGAAGTCGCTGGCTAGCTGAAACGTGTAAAAATAACAAGGAAAAAAAAAAAAAGAAGATCCCTCCATAAAATGTCTCTGTGCTTGCACTGCTGGGAGCAGGTGTTGAAATTGGGTGTGGTAAATTCCTGTGCTGTCTTGGAGAGTAATTTTTCATTTGAATGACTTATTGGTAGATAAGTGGAAAGAAAGGAGAGTGTATGCCCTGGTGATGAAGTGTGTTTTAAATGTGATGTAATCTGCACAACACCTTTCAAGGGAAGGGTGTGCTGCATCCTTGAAGCTGTACCACTCCCAAGCGCCTTGTACAGGACTCGGTGCTGGCTGCCATCACCACAGCCCTGCTGCACTTGCACACCTGTCAGGAAAAGGCAGCAAATCGCCACCCTGGCGATGTCCCTGTGCAGACAGTGCCTCTGCTGGCACCTACTAGGTCTGTCTCAAGCTTGTCATCCCCTTCTCCCGCTGAAGACTTCTTTCTCTTGGAACACATCACAAGTTTTTCTGCCATTCATCAATGTTGACTGCAGAAGTGGGTAAGATAAACCATCCAAAATCTCATAACCCAGAGATGCCCAGTGATTTTTCATGCTGCCTGTCCTCTGAATGGCTGCCACCCTCCCCTTGAGACTGTGCCAGCAAGTTCATCTGCCAGTCCCTCCCACTAGTGGGCCGTGGGGAAGAGGGACCTCTTTCCTGCAGAAGGAAAGAAACTGATTCGAGGCTATACAATGTGGCTCATGTTGCACCCCAAAACAGCATTGAGAAACTGCCTTCCTCCTCCTTTGACTTTGCCTTGTTCGTAGTGTAAATTGCATTGATTTAGCGGAATGATAAATCTGGCTTCAGGGCTGTGGTGGCTTCTACTGGGTAGGGAGACCTGTGCTGGATCCTGCATACTCAACAGCAGAGTCTCCCCCCTCTTGGTGATACGGTGTCCTCCCAACCCTATCCGAGTACCCAGCATGGAGCATTGAGAAGAGATGCTAATTCCCTACAGGGGAAGACAATGATGTAATGGAGATATATATAAAAGTTTCAGTTCCTTCCTTAGAGAGCTCTCTCCATTTTCCCCCAGTCATGACTCTCTTTGTGATTTCCCTCTTAGAATCCTCAAGCTGCTCATGCTTCCACTCCCTGGTTTCCAAACCCTCTGTCCCTTCTATTAGACCTTCTCTGGGCCTTGAGTGTGGCCAAGGCCTCTGCGCTCACCCATCCCCCTTTCTGGCTGCTCCCAAAAGCATCCCACTTCACTTCCAGTATGCATAGATGCTGTCACAGTCTGGTGGAGCTGTTTGCTCTTCCTTCCCATTGCTTTCTGGAATGAGCTAACAATTCTGCTCATGAATATTTTGTACACGCTTAGGGCTCTTCCCAAGCTTCAGGAAGAAACCAGCACCTGGATTATCTCAGTGCTTGAAGCAATCTGCAAAAAGAAAATCTGTTTCTTGTCCCCTGAATGAGGAATAGCCACTCGTCTCAAAAGAAGCTTCCCAGAGCTTCCTTGTGCGTAATAAAAAATGAGCTCTCCTTTTTTCTGCTTAGCTGGAAGGCGGGTCTGGATGGTTGAGGAAAGATGTGGTCACAATCCTACATAATCCTTTCCAGCTCTTTTGAAGGAAGATCTTTGTCTTTACTTTTTCTCTCTCCTGCCGTTACTGTGCCTACCACTCAGTGTCTCATTTGGGCTTGGCTTTGCTCTGCAACTTTTCCCTCTGAATCTTCCTCCTCTCACATACCAGCTGCCTACCCTGCCATCCAAGCAGCTTTTCACACCATATAATGTTTTGCTGTTCTCTTTTCCCAGCGATGCAGCACGGTGGCTTGCCAAGCCGGGACACACCTCTGTCTGACGGGGAATGTGGAATATACTTGGGGGGGCCGGGGCGGGTTGCGCTGTGGTGTGCTTCAGGGAGTGGAGCAAAGGGAGTATCTGGGAAGAAGTGGCTGGTGCAGGGCTTGGGGAGTTTTTTGGGAAGACGAAGGAGGAGCAGGAGAACACAGCAAGCAGGAGAAGCCAGAGCACGTGGTAAGTAGTGGCTGGCGCAGCATCAGTCTTCAGTCATGGAGGCTGCCAGCCTACCCTCCTCTAGTGGTGGTCAGTTCTGGGTGCCTACCTCCTACCAATCCTGCCCAGTCATCATTGCTAGCTGCCCTCCACATGGTTTTCCTTGGAAGAGCAGCCTTTTTCTCATAGGACACAGGCTGCAGTTCCCCATCTCTCCCTTCTTTGTTTCTCCTGGGGTCTCAGCAGTTCTCCAGCTGGCTGGGGAAGGCAGGAGAGGGCATAAGGAGTGTATCCCAGGAGAGCAGAAAGGAAAAGATGTTGAGGAACTGCTGCTGTAGCTCGCTCCTTCTCCTTAGTAAGAGTGGTGTGACTTGGTGGCATTTCTGTCTGGGACCTCTGCCAGAACATCCATTTGGTGTGAGCTTTGCTTGGTGGAGTGATACAAATAGCAGAGGTCCTCACAGAAATCAGGGACTGTCAGCTGAAGTTGCTGCTTTGCTTTTTATTTTTATTACACTGTTAAGCTTCTGAAGTGACTTGAAGTACTTTTTGTCTGTGGTAAATCAGAGCTTTCTAAAGACAGCATTAGTAAAGAAAACCTTGAAACTTAGGTGCAGTCAATGAGGTTAGAGAGACTAGAGCAGGTGGCTTCAGTGTTCAGAGCATCCCACCCATTCCTGTTACTCTTTTCTCCCTGAGGTTTGTTGCTTGTTTTAATAGAATCTGTATGTCAAGGCCAAAATATTGAGTATCTCTCTTTTTCCTCTCTGAACTGGGGCTCGCTTTTACTAGATGGGACTGAAGGCCCCTTGTGGCCTTTGGATGCCTGTGGAAGGTGGGGGAGGCTGATCAGTCCTTTCTTTGGAAAATTTACTGGCATTTGATAAGGAATCTAGGCTACATTTTGAATTTAGGTGTTAAATCATAAAATTAATCTTGGGGCTGTCTTATTTTTTTTTACGTAAAGGAGAGAAAACAGGCAAGGGAGAAACTGCTTCCTCCCATATTTCTTTTATTCAAGCTACTAATAAAAAAGAGCTCTTCAAATGTGGTTCAAGGTGATAATAAAAAAAGAGCTCTCTGAGTGTGGTTAGGGCGCATTTGTTCACCAGCCATGTAAGAAGTGGTATTTTCTGTGCAGCATAAAAACACACAGCTCTTAGTACTTCTCAAAGTTACAAGAAAAGCAACATGCACACACAAAACAACCCAACAAACCCAAAACAACAAACTCTCCAAACCAAACTGCAGCCAGAGTGGGACTCCCTAGCAACACAACTACCTATTCTGAAATTTTCTATCCCCAGTCTCCCTCCAGAATATCTAAATTGAAACGAGGACAATTTGCCAAGCTGATTGATTTATTAGTGAGTAATAGGAAAACTGGCTGAAACTTGCTAAAACTGCCCTGTCCTTCTTCCCTCAGTCCTCTTGACCTTAAGGACCAATTTTATGTTAAATTCATGTTTGCAACCTCTGGTGCCCTGTTTCTTCTGAAATGTCCCTATAATGAATATAACTATATGGAATCATCGAATCATAGAATCTTCATGGTTGGAAAAGACCTTTGAGGTCATTGAGTCCAACCATACACACACACAAAAAACCCCCACAATCTCTGCCACTAGAGCATGCCCTGAAGTGACAAATCTATACATTTCTTAAACACCTCTAGGATGGTGACTCAACCACCTCCCTGGGCAGGCTGTTCCAGTGCCTGACCACTCTTTCAGTAAAGCAATTCTTCCTAATATCTAATCTAACCCTCCCCTGCCACAGCTTCAGACCGTTTCCTCTGGTCCTGTCACTGTTCACTTGGAAGAAGAGGCCAGCGCCGACCTCTCTACAGCCTCCTTTCAGGTAGCATGTTGGCATGTTGTACATGTTGTGCATATATGGCCTGTTCTGTTGTATGGCTATGGTGCACACCAATGGATATCTCAGGATGATTTGCACTGTAAGGCATGTATGTGTGTGTTTGAGAATGACCTCAGTTTCCTGGTAGCAAAGCTATTTTGCCATTTTGGCTCTAGCTGGGCTTGTCCAGGAACCTTAGTGTCTTTTTCTAATGGCTTGTATTTGAAATGGAAATAATTTCTTAGCAGCTTTATGATTGTAGAGCAAGCTGATTGTGAATTGGTATCTGTGGCATGGAAACTGCGATCTGTGGCATGGAAACTGCGTAAGTGAATTGGATGTAACTTCAAGGGCTAATGGGTATATCCTCATTACTAGGAACCATTAGTGAAAAGCCAGCAAGTGATACAGCTGCATTTGAGTTGGTCTGGCTTGTTTGGATGATTTTATTGCTCTAAGCTTTGTCCATATGCTGAGCAGAATTCAAGGGGCTTCCTCAATCACAAGCCTAACTTCAAGTGTATGGATAGTCCCACTTATGATACATGTTGACAAAACCATCTCCAAGAGTCCATTTTCTCACTTCTCTAAATATAGCCTATTGTATTTTCTGCTAGCATAAGAAGTGATATTTGACCATTCATCCTGGATTATCTTCCTTTTCCTGCATTTTCAGCCCCAAAACACATTAGGCTCTTTCAGACTGGAAGGATTTAACTCCTCTTAACAGAGTAGATGAGGCACGGAAAAACAAATGTTTATCAAAAAGGCCAAGAAAACAAAATTCTACAGAGCATGGAAGTTTAAAAACACATTAGTTTGCAGCAAGGGGCAAGTGACTTCTCAGAGTGGCAAAACAATATCCCTAATGAAAAGAATTACTACTTCCATAGGCGCAGTCACAACATCACGGAGTAGTTGAGGCTGGCAGGGACCCTTGGACATCAGCTAGTCCAACCCTCCTGCTGACAGCAGGGTGAGCCAGGGCAGGTTGCTCAGGACTGTGACCTGTCAGATTTTGAGCATCTCCAAGGATGGAGACTCCACAGCCTCGCTGGGGAACCTGGTCCAGTGTTTGTTTGATCACTCTCTCAGTAAAAAATTTTCTTGTGTTTGAGTTTCCTATATTTGAATTTGCATTCATTGCCTGTCATCCTGTTGCTGGGCACCACTGAGATGAGCCTGGCTCCATCTGTTTTACTTCCCCCCATCAGTTGTTTACACACATGGATAGGATCCCCCTGAGCTTCCAGTTCTCTCAGTCTCTCCTTGTGTGTCAGATGCTCCAAGCCTTTTCATCATCTTCCTGACCCTTTGGTGGCCTTGGTCCACTGTGTCTATGTCTGCTTTTTTCTGGGGAGCTCAGCACTGGACCCAGCCCTCCAGCTGTGTCTCAGCAGGGCTGAGTAGAGGGGTAGGATCACCTCCCTCGGCCTGCTGGCGATGCTCTGCCAAATGTAGCCTCGGAGGCTGTTGGCCTGCTTTTCTGCAAGGGCACATTGCTGGCTTATGGTCAACTTGTTCATCAAGATCCTTCTCTGAGGAGCTGCTTCCCAGCCTGTACTGGTGCCTGGGGTCATTCCTGCCCAGGTGCAGGACTTGGCATTTCCCTTTGTTGAATTGCATGAGGTTCTTGTTGGCCCATTTCTCCATCCTTTCCAGGTCCCTCTGGAAGGCAGCATGACCCTCTGGTGTGTCAGACACTCCTCCCAGTTTTATATCGTCTGCAGACTTGCTGAGGGAACCCTTTGTCCCATCGGCCAGATCATTGTTGAAGAGATTAAATAGTTTTGGCCCCAGTATCTTCCCCTGGGTCACGCTGCTAGTGACTTGCCTCTAGCTGGACTTTGTGCAACCCTCGAAGCCCAACAGCTTGTTCCCTTTTTGGTCTATCTCAATGTCCACTTAACCAGACTGAACCCCATCGCTGGTCTACTAGGATGTTATGGGAGACTGTCAAAGGCATTACTGAAGCTGAGATAAACAACATCCGCTGCCCTCCCCTGGCCACCAAGCAGTCATCTCATCATAGAAGGCTACCAGGTTGGGCTATCAGGCTGCCATGAAAGGACTGAGGATAAAAGCGGCAGCTAATGCACTATTGCGTTACTTTCTCAGCCAGTGGATTTGCTAGCTAGCATCTCAATGGACTGTGAAACTCAGACGCGATTTTAAGCCTGAAGCTGGCTACTTTTAAGACGGAAAAATGTATTTTAATTTAATTTAACAAATAATTAGTAGAACTTTTCAAGCTTTTTTTTTTTTTTTAATAATTCTAGTTGCAAAAAAAGGACATAAAATCAGTGCAAAAATTATTCTTGAAATTTGGATCACGCAGGTTAGCAATAATAATTTATGAGCTCTTTAGGTACCAGAGGGAAGAAGGCCACATAACACTGCAATATTATGGTTTTTCAAGTGAGGCTAAATTTTTTCATATTCTAAGCTATATCAGAGTGAAATCTGGAGTTTGCGATTTTGTGTACTGTTCTGCTATTCCAGTTGGGGTCTTTTTTTATCTCTTGTTGTAGTTTAACTTTCTATCTTCTGTGCTAGTTAATCATTTATAAGTGTTCAATACTATACTAGATTTACAGAGAGTAACTTTGGCTTACTGCCTGCATAAGTAGTGCTGGTTTTTTTTTTTTCCTTAACGTTTTAATGTGTTGCAACTCTGTGGCCACTGTTGAGTCATGCTGTGTAACTAGGCCAAGCAGGGATGTCTTGCCTATTTCTGTCTTTCTAAGGATATTTCTAACATTTGGCTCTAATTAGGAGAATGAAGAAATGAGGGAAAACAAGGTATTTTTTTATATGACCTCCAATTACTTAACGAGAGAGTTAAACTTAACAGTTTGAGTTCTTTTGTTAAAATGAAACTAGAGCATTGGGTCATTTGTAATGCGGAAGTACTTTCATGGGGAGAAAATACTGGATGCTAAAATAGTGGGTTACTAAAGGTCACTTGAACAGGAGGAGGAGGCATAACAGGAATCAGTGGCTGAAAGCTGAGTCCAGAAAATTTCAAATTAGAAGCAGGGTTCATATTTTTAATAAGGGAGGTGGCTATCCTTTAGAGGAAACTGCTGGTCGACAAATTAAATATTTCTTGATATCTGTTAGTGAAGACTAGAAAATTTTCTGGAAGATGTGCTGTAGCCAAGCATAAATTTGCCCTGTATTCAAACACAGCTGAACTTAGTGCAAGAGCAACAATCTGAAATAAAATGGCTTGTGATAATGCAAAAGGTTAGACAAGAGCTGGGAGGTTCAGCATCTAACTCTAGCTCATACATGGCCCCTCATCCAGCCTGCCACTCTCTGTTGCTGTAAGGCTCATCCGTCATGAGATGGAGTGAAAACTAGCATGCCTCTGGGAAGAGTGTGGCCAGTAGCTACTTCTGCTTAGACACACAGGTCTCTCTCTGAGAACAGTCAAGAGCATGCAGAAGCCTAATTGCACCTCACTCCAGCCCTTGAAATTCAGCTACAGCCACACTTGTAAAATGTCTGCTTAAAAGTCTGGGATTAGATATGCAGAGAAGATTGAAGAGGGCAGACGTGGATACAATCATTTAGAAAGATGAGGTCGTCTACCCACACTCAGAATTCAAAGATTGGAAAATCTGGGAGAAACTCGCAGCAACTGTCCCAGGAAAGTTCTCATCACTGACAAAGTATGGTTATACTTTGCGGAGCTGAGGAACCCCGTAACTTCCCTTAAGAGACAGAAGATGGTCCTGTAATTAAGAGCTAGGAAGGAAACATGGAAGATAAGGATCCTGTCAATGCCATTTTAAGGCTGGGCTGGGCGGGGGAAGTGGGGAGTTGTAAGGTGCCGTTTAGCCTGCCCTCCCACATTATAGCTCACATACTCTGCACGGTAATTCTTCTGTGAACCTCGTAACTTCTGTTGAACTTGGTCAGACTTTTCTGGAAAAATAGATGCAAGGCAAGGATGGGCAAGGAGCAAAAGTACTGTAGGTCAACGTGTCCATTTATAAAATGGAGAAAACATTTGGCTAATTCACAAAGGCATAGCTGTGTGGATAGGGTACCCTCTGATCCTCCGATGAAAGGTACAGCAATTACAATACGTTGTTTTTTTCTTGTGATCCTGGGCGTAAAGCCTTGAAGATGAGTCAGCCATGAATTAATAATGTGTGGAGCAATTAAGAAACCCATATAATTTAGCAAAATTATCTTATTAGGACAGCAGAAAGTATACTGAGACTGCTGTAGCTAGGTCATAGTTCTGTCACCACTTGTGATCCTCCCACTGAAATCACTGTGGCAGTGACAGCGTTGAACATCGTGCTGAATTGTGACCATAGTCCCATGGATCAGGAGTAACAGACTGTTGTGAAACAAATCTGAGATTCTTCCAAAAGCATGTCAGTGCATCAGGGTTTAGCTCCCACTGAACTCCACTAGTCTTCTCTAGAAATCTCAGACATGAATTTCCACCTATAGAAACTCCACCTATGAGAAAAGCTGTTTATTCAAATAACTGGCCTAAAAATAAAACCAGCATTTATAATGCATTTCTGTAATCCATCAATTATAATTCCCAGGAACTTGTCTTCAGAACACAGGAACAGCTCTCATCCTTCTGTGTAGGGCCGGGAAGATGACAGGGAGTAATACATTGTTGGGAAATTGGTATTAGTTGTGAGATTTTTTTTTTGACTGTGAAACATTACTTTAAGTTGTGTGTTTTGGTCATTAATTTTCTTATATGCATTTTATTACGGGCTTAGGGACTAACTGGGAGCCATTATGCAAATGCAAAGTGTCATCTTCATTTTGCAGATGTCTCCTGCTGTAAGTCATTCTTGACATAAATTGTTATAGCACAGAATAAATCACTTGATACTTGAAGGAAAGTTATTAGTTTGTGTAAGCAGAAACATTCCTTGTTACTAAAATCAAAGAGGTACTCTTAAAATTCGTAACTCCACCAGAGGTTTGAGATAATTTTCGTACTTATATTTTGGTCATCTTGTTCTGTTGAGATAAAGAGGTAGAGTCACCATTTTGGAGGAAGCTCCACATACATGGCCTTTTATAAGCCATATAAATCAAACCATGAGGTTTGATTTTTATTGTATGACCTCTGCTTTTATTATATTTACCCTGCTTTTGAATTTTGAATATAACGTGTCACAATGACCTTACAAATATCTTATGCAAACTTTTTATCTCATAATGTCATACCCAAATGCTCTCATCATCCTATATCACATCATCTTCCCCACCTCCTCAATGCATTCCAAGTTACCCAATTAGCACATAACACATTTCATTGCCTCTTACCTAATTATCAGGAAACAGTTCCTTCTTCTGTGTTATGGAAAAAGAAATTATTTGACTTTTAGGCCAGCCAACAGAGATCTTAATCTGCTGGGCCTCTCAGAAATCCCAACCTTTATTTATACCACTGCAATTACTTATGAACAAGCCACCATGCTCCACGGTGCATTATAAAGTGATATTTGTCAGCAAGATGGTAGGCACTGGACTCAGTGTCTCCGTGCTCTGAATATTGCTGGAGTTTTGCAGGCAGCATAGCAAAGGAGAACTTTGGAGAAAGAGTTGGAAGAAGATTATCTGGAGCAAATGACAGATTTTCTCTCCAGGTTAGCTGGCTCCTTTAGGAATGGATGCTGTTTGTTAGAAGATGTTGAAGTAACCTGTTAATAGAGATACCCATTTCTAGAAGTTCTGCAAGCATTCTTACAATTACTCCAGGTATTCAGATGGTCTGGACTTGGACCTCTGGATTGATTTGTTTCTTGCATCACAGTGCCTAATATCGCATGATATCCCCGTAGCAGTATTTAGCACTAACCTGGAGTACCGTGATTCTGTGATGCTGAGAGAAAATGGTAGGATCTTTATGCTAGAACTTAAGACGAAACTCTGAGCCAGTTGATGGGAAGTTTGTTTTTTTTATGGAAGGCCCTATTTTTAAACATTTCTCTTTGTTAGAGAGGCCTGAGAAAAGCTGTGGACTGGCTTGGAAAAAGACCCTACCTAGTGCAGTGTCACTTCTCTGAATCAGGCTGGTGGGAGATGGTGATGGAGAAGTATAGGACCTGAATGCGTCCAAAGGCTGCATTTGAATCACTGTGTTCTGTAGTCACTGAAGACTGTTTATCCTCTGAATTTATCTAATCTGTTTTGAACCCAGTTACACTTCAGCCTCCAAAACATCCTGGGTCTATGAGCTTGGCAAATTGTAGAGTGAGGAAAAAAGCTAATATTTTCCTTCCTGCTTTTTAGTTATAAGCAGCCTGTTAAGGTATGTATGGTAAGCACCTGTGCTCAAGGGTGGCTTGCATCTGTCTTTCTGTTCCTTTGTTTTCAGCAAGTGTTGCTGACATGGTGATAGATACTAAATATAAAAAATGATTACCAAATGGGAAGTATGAGGACAAATAATCTTTTCAAGAAGATTATATATTCTCTGCACAGATGGTGGCTTTTTGGTGTTCACAGACTCAGTTTCAAATAAAATGAGAACATACTTTTTTATGATCTTTTGAAACTCACTGTAGCCCACAAAGCAGTTTGTGATATTGCTGTTGCGAAAACACTCATTTTTACACAGGTGGTGCAATCTCGTGTTGTTCTGTGGTGGGGTGAGGTTGGAATAGACTCTTTTAGTGGTTAATGGGTTATACTCAACCTGGAGGCCTGTGACAAGTGGACTAGCACAGGGTCTGTGCTGGGACATGCCCTATTTAACATCAGTGATCTGGGGGAGGAGACGAAGTGTGCATTCACCACAGATGGCATCAAGCTGGGGGAACCAGCCAGTGTGCTAAAGCACAAGGTTGCCATTCAGAGGGACCTAGGCGGGCTGGAGAAAGGGGCCAACAGGAACCTTAGGAAACTCAACAGGGACAAATGTCAGGTCCTGCACCTGGGAAAGACGCAATAAAGGCTGAGAACTGACTGTGGGGAGCAGCTGTGATGAAAGAGAACGTAGGGATGTCTTAGACAGCAAGCAAACGCGAGCCAGCACTGTCCCCAGGCAGCAAAGAGGGACAACAGCATCCTGGCCTCTTTTAAGAGAAGCTGAGACGGTAGATCGAGGGAAGTGATTACCTCCTTCAGCACTCACGAGGGCACATACAGATATTGTGGCTTGTTTTGGCCCCCTGAGCACAGAAAAGACATTCATAAACTGGAATGAGTTGAGTGAAGGCCCACCAAGATGGCTGGGGGCAGGAGCACCTGATGTATGAGGAGAGGCTGAGGCACCAGGGCTGGTTCAACCTGGAGGAAAGATGGCTTCAGAGGGACCTGGTAGCTGCTCCTCACTGCTTAAGTGTGAGTAATCGGAGAGGGAACCAAGCTGTTCACAGCGATGCACGGTGGTAGGGTAAGAGTCAACAGGCGTAATTTGAAACAAGAAGGATTCAGACTGGATGTAGGAAGATACTTTTTCTCCACCAGGACAGTCAAGCAGTGGTAGCCCTGAGAGGCTGTGCAATCTCTATCCTTGGAGGTTTTCAAGACTCACGTGGATAAAGCCCTGATCTGATCTCACAGCTGATCCTGCTTTGAGTAGGAGGTTGGACTGAAGGTTTTCTGAGGTCCCTTCCAGTTTCTGTGATCACAGGATCCTTCAGTTATGCCAAGATTTCACCCACGGTGCATTTGTATGTGCCAGTCACTGGGAAGCTTGATGTGTGTTAAGGGCAGTTAGAATCAGTCATATGTGGATTGCATAAAGATAGGTTCAGTGCCTAACGTGTGCTCCTTCGGAAGGCAGAGGCCAAACTGTTTCTTCTTCAAGTATGTGTCAGTGTCCCATCCTGCAATAGGTGTGTGTCAACTTGGGAAAGGTTTTTTTAAGGGTATTGTTTGTCAGGGTCACTCATGTTCTGTGTGTCTGCTTGTCTATCCAATGAGGATGTGAAAGGATAAGGCAAATGTGATCCTATTACAGCTCCTCTTTTCTCTCTCTAGTAGTGAGATGGACCTCGAAACACATCCAACCAGGTATTTTTATCAGACTTCAAATTTGTCCTTTCTAGATTTGTTTGGTGAATAAAGATTATCCTCCTTCCTGCTTTTGTCTGCTTATTTTCAGATGTCGCAAATAAATAAAGGAAAGTACTAATCAATTTTTCCATAGTACAATTTCATGTATGATTCCTCAACATAGCTTCAAATGTAATACAATTAAATTCCTACTGTCTTGCAATGTACTAATTGGAAATTCTGCCCAAGAGAAAGAAAACAAACTGCAAATAGCCTAGAACATGTTCTCTTGGGTTTTGTGCTATGTCCTAAAAAAATGCAGTAATGTCATCTCTGATGCAACCAACGATGACAAATTTTATAGGAGCTATGATAAACTCAAAGAATAAAATTATTCCTGTTAATGATTGCTGCTTTTAGTGCTACATGACCTGAAATAAAATCCAGTTATGACAATCTAGATAAGCTTTCTTATGCTGTAAAATAGCTTGAGGTTCATGAATGTGCTGCTGTTTGCTGGATGTTACCTGTGTGTCCTAAAGCTCTAACTTTGGTGCACCTGTTCCTTATTTTAACAGCTAATATACAGAAAAGGTTTCATGCTGGTTCATGTCTTCCCAGTTGACAGGTGAGTTAAACTCCCACAGCAGGTTTTTCTTCCTAGTTTACCAGTCTCCAGTAGAGGATTTGATTACTGATGTTTCCATAATGATTTGGGGAGCCTAGTTGAATATGTAGTTTCAGGCATGGTATTTAGAAGACATCACATCCTATGAATGCTTTGGAACTCTGAGCCATGAATATGGTACTGCGTTCTCACTTTTGTCAAAAATCCACACTGCAGACCCTGATGGACATTATCTTTGTGATACTTGACAAGAAAATCAAGTAGATGCCCATACATTGTTTCTCTGGAAATGCAGGAGTTCTCAAACTCCCAAAATGATGCTTGCAGTATGGAATACCTCTGTTAGCTCTTCCCTTTCAGGAGGGAAAAATAAACTTGTGAACTTGCAGAGTAGGAGGGCAGTTCATGAGAAGCTGATAGAGAGCTGATAAACATCAGTGGGGCTTCCTGTTATGGATCTCTTTGCTGCCAAAGGTGTTAACAATAGCAACATATGAATTCCAGGAGCATGAGTTCAGGGCCACTGATCATTGTCTTGTTGCTTGTGGTCTCTTTTTCTCTCTCAACCAGTTCCCACGATTTCATACAAGGTTTCTAAAGGCTGAAGAGAGAAAGCTGTAATGACTTTCAGAGATCCAAACTGACTGGGATAGAGCTGGCAGTACCCTCTCTCCATTGAGACTTCAGCAGCTGGTGCTTGCTTCGCAGCATAAACATATGTCAAAGAGCGTGAGCGGTTCCACGTTCTTTCCAGCGAACATGTTGGTTACATACATGATTATTATTACTGGTCCAGCTTAGCCAGGACTTCACAGAATTATGACCAGATAGATGATCCGAGCCCAAGGTTCTGTCAGTGGGGCAGGACGGTGCCATGGAGAGGAGCCCGAGGAATCTGCCCTCCGCCGACCTTCTCTGTCCAAGGACATGGAGGAGATTTGTCATTCGATATTCAGGCTTTGCTCTGGGGCTGCAGATCCTGGAGCAGAACTCTTCTTTCCATTCAGCTCCATCAAAGTCCACCTCTGTTGTGCAGCCTCACTCTACCTCCGCTCATGGTGCTGTGGTTTCTCATGGCCTTGCTTGCGGGGTTATTCATCAACGACAAACATGCCTTGCCCACAATGTCCTGAAACTCACTAGTTCCTTTTTTATGTCCTTTTTTCAGAATACTGATTTTTTTTGCATGACTATGAACTGCTTTCTATTCGATGTCACTGCATTAAATCTTTTCCTGAGTTACTGCACTCTGCCACGTTCTCTTGAACGCATGTCTTGTCCTGCATAGTTGTTACTACCAGCATTAATGACAGAATCAAAAAGAATGCAGCTGAGTTTTCAGCTCCTGGGCACTTAGTAAAGCTGAGAGTTAAGAAAAGACACCACCAGAAATTTCCCTGAACCCTGTACTTTGTAAATGGAATTAATTTTGTCTGGAAGCCACTGAGATATAAAAGGTGCAGAATTTTAATGTCATTTTGATAAGTCACTTTTCAGAAAAAAATTACCTTTAAAAAGCTCAGAATTTTAATAGGTAAATATGTTTTAATAGGTAAATCCATTCTGTGATTCTGTGATTGCGTTTGTTAAAGCCAGCAAGTACAGACAGACATATCTGTAGAATGGAATAGCAAGAAACAAACTAGTACTGGTTATTCAGAGAAAGTAATGGAATATATATATATCTGTGCTCTGTACTGAAAGATACCTATTGGGGTTGCTAAGAGAATTATTAAAAATTAGGAAAACACTGAAAGCAAAATCATCTTCACTATTTAACTCCTTATGACTACACATTGCACCACTCTTAAATTATGCAGTCATAGATATGCATTTTCAGCAATAGCACCGCATCAATACAGTGAAGTGAGTATCAGAATAGGTAAGGGGACTTCATTTAGGTTTTATTTAAGACTTCAAACAAAGGCAGGCGGTTTTGAAGTGATACTTAGCTTCCCTGCAGGAAATATATTCACCTTTGTTGTGTAGGCAAGGTAGTGTACAATGGCTTTGCAGTGGGTTGGGTTTTTTTCGTGTTTTATTCTCCAGCTAGTCTTCACACTGCGCTGAGGAAGGATAACATGTAATTTAATATAATGAAGGTTATTGCAGAGGTAATTGTTGCATGGGTGATATTAAAGTAGCACTTTGCAGCTGATGAGCACTTCACTTCCCATTTCAAAGCTAAAAAAATCTCAACAACAACCAAAAAAAAAAAAAAGAGAAACTGCATCATTTAGATCTCTTTATAAGAAAGCATTATAGCATTCTCCAGTATGAGGAATATTTATCATCTATCCTCATATGTGATTTGCTGGCATAACCAATAAAGGAAAATAAGACAAAGCCAGCTAATGCTGTGATTGCAGATCCTCTGTTACTGGCATTGCAACCACTTTTTGAAGTTTGGGAATAAATGAGTAGATATTTTTAGATATTGTTGCCCAATGGAGACACTTATGTACCATAATTAAAATTTGCCTTTGTGTCATTAGTGTTCATAATCCTTCTTGCCTGCTGGCTGGCCTGTACATCCCTTTCTGGGAGTATGGCCTGATCTGGGATTAATAATGAGAGTTTGGCTGTGCCCTGCTCTCCAGTCTGGACTCGGGCACGTTGTGTTCATATGCACATCGCTTGACTTGCGAGGCAGCTGGCTGGCTGTGATGAGGAATTGGAGGGAGAACGTGGATGGGAGAAAACAGCTTCTAGCTTCTTGGCAAAGCCTTCTAGTTTCTCAGCAAACCTGCATGACCGATTTGATTAACGCAGAAAGCACAGAAGGTGATCTCGAAGGACACAGCCCTTCAGCAGCAGAGCGGAAGACGGCAAAACAGCCGTGGTGTTCATATATGCTTTAATAAGTTTGGAAGTGGAATGTACTGCTGCCTGCTTGCAGAGCCAGATCATGAGCTCCTTATCTTGTAAATCTCTGCTGAGCTCATGGGGCTGTCTAAAAACCCACAATATTTTTTTGTAAGAAAAGTTGCCTAAATTCAAAATCACAGCCAAATCTCAAATTATTAAGATTTTAGAACTTCAGTGGGAGTTTAGGTTATCAGAATATAAAAGATTGCAGTATTTCTCTTTGGTTTTAGCTATATACTTTTCTATGTAAGAACTGCCAGCTCTCAGCTGACAGGTTATAATTCAGATGAGGCTGAATTTCAGTAACAGACAAAATAATTCTGAAACACAGACCTGTTTGGGACACATCTAGGACTTGTGTAAATGTTTTCTGTGAAGGTAGAGTATTCAGGTCAGGTATAGAATATGCTCCTCGTGTCTTAAATTTAGGAATTTTCCTACACTTCAGCACCATCTCTCTCAGTGTATCAGGTTTGGAAATGCAACTAACTGATAGCCAACTGGCTTTTCTTTTAAAAAGACTCAAAATGCTTGAACAAATTAACAAGTTGTGAGGGCTTCCAAGGGGAAATTGCCCAGACTGGAGCTTGTCTGAGGAGAGTTTGTCATCAAGGGGAATTCTCTGCCATCTAAGAAATCTTTCACCAGCAGTAGACATCCCTTATGTAGAAAATACTGCCAAGCATTTATGGAAATATTTGAACTGGAAGTGACTGACTAATTGATTGACTGGGCTTTTTCTACCGCAGCCTTTTTCTTTTTTTATTTTCCTTCTTTCTTTTTTCTTCCCCCTGCCTTTTTTTTTTTTTTTTTTTTACTTTTTAAATCAGGCCGTTTAGAAACCAAAGACATTCCTTTCCTGGCCAGGACTGCTTCCTCAATTGACTCAATTTTCCCATTTCCTCCCTGGCTTCCGCCAGCTGCGCTGGGACGGGAAGTTCTGCGTGCCCTGCTCGAGTCTTATCTCCTTTTGCAGCTCAGGCCAGGAGTTTTGCTGTCATTTGCAGACCCTGGAGCAGTCACTGGTGGTGAACACCTAGGCAAGAGGCTAGAAAGCCACGCAGGCTTTTGGTGCCTGAGGGCAGACAGAAAAAACAACTGTGCTTGGGCATTCTTCTGGGAACTGAGAGGTGCGGATTCAAACCCCTTTAGAAATGAACTGTAGGTGCCTGGGGATGTTGGGCAAGGTGGGTCAGCAACAGCACCGGTCTTCAGATCTCATTGCGAGAACCGTGGCATTGCTTGATTTTGAAATGAAGGATTTATCCTGCTCTGGAAGAGGATTCTAGGCTGAGAACCTTGAATGGAGACATACCTCCTTGTGGCCCTGTGTTAGGTTGTTCTCGAGGGCAGAATGGCTCAGCGTTTCTCATTTCTTTAAGTTGGTTTTTGCTCAGTCTGCCAGCTATTGTGGATCATGCTCTCACAAGCCTCACTTGCCCCATGCCCAGCATGGAGGGAGCCTCTGTCTTCAGGAAGGCATCTAAAGGTCCCATGAAAATCCAGTCTTTGAAATCTTGCAAGTTTGCACTTCCTGCTTTTCGCTTGTTCAGCCCTTAGCTGTTTGGAGCTGTTTTCTCTTTTTCTTTTGAAGCACACAACACAATACCTTTCATCATGGTCTTCTCCCTGGAGCATTGTTTACATTTGCCTGTTCCTCTTAAGAAATGCAGAGCTAGCTTACTTCTGAAGCCTGAAGTGCTCAGCTTGCAGTATTGGAGCAGGTCTCCCCCTCTGGGTCAATTCCAAAATACAGAACTTGTCTTTTCTCGGTTTTTCTCCTTTGCTACATTATTGGGCTGTGGCTTTTCCTGCAAGATGGCACATCAGAGTAGATAGGTGCCACCTCCCCTGCCTTCTTAGGGGGTTTCCCTTCAGCCTCATGAGCCTCAGGAGAGATTAGCTTTTCAAAGCTCTCTTAGCATCCTCTGAGAATGTGTCAGACTTTGCTCCCAAAGCTTGTATTTCTTGCTTCAGTGCTGCAAGCTGCTGGTCATTTCATCCTTGAGTAAGATCACTTCTTTCTCAATGATGCTTGACAAGAAGTTTGGAATTGCCTTTTCTTTGATTAAGATGTCAAACTTGTTTGAGCCTCAAGTGCTCTGTCTTTCAGGCGATTTAATGCTTAACCCTCTGGTTTCCCATTTAATGGCGCACGTCTCTTTCTCAAAGAGCAGCTGGAGAAGAGAAAAAAATTGCCTTACAGGCATTTTGCAATCTTACCAGTTTGAGAGGCATTGAGGGGGACTGCAGAGATTGTGTGCGAGAATCTGCTAGGGATGATGTGACTGCTTTCCATTGCCCAACACCATCCTTCTCTCTTCCCTCAGCATCTTCAACCTTGCAGCCCAGGAAAATGCTGTAAAGGAGAAATGAACCTACATGAGCATCACGATGCAAAGTCTGAGCATTACCAAACATTAACAAGGTTACTTTCCTTCAGTTGGAAGGAACATTTAAAGTAAAGCAAGTATTGAAATGTGGGAAACAGGCTGGTAAAACTAACCTTACAGCTATAAAATATTACCAAGGCAGCTGTCCCATGCAGTTTTTCTGATTTTGGTGGCAGTCAGTCTCGTGGGAGAGCTTCTCTGCAAGGGGGTGGCTTGGAAGGGCTACAGCAAAGGGCTGAGGACAGTGACTAGTATTTTAAACTGTCAGTTCCAAACGGAAATATTTTCATGTGAGCTTACTGATAAGCAGTAGTACCAGCTTGGATTGCTAAGCCTGGAAGAATTTTGGAAGCTGAACCTATATTTTTCTGTTGGACTTCCCATACGTAGATTGCAGTATTTACTGACACTCAGTGATGGTACCAGAACCCAAATTTGGTTTTCATCACAGAATTTGCATTTCATGGTCACAAAAGGTGGAACTAGACTGGCCACTTTCACTTTCCTTTTTTAAGGGCTATTTTAGAAATGTTTCACTTTCTGGCTCCCCTCCATTTGACCTGTGGTGTAATGTTTGGACTAGAGATGCTTCTGGGGAAACATTAAATCCAAACAAACTCCCTTCCACCCTGTTTTTCATGAAATCTTTCTTGGATGGTCACTAATGCTCTATGTTTTTTTCCATTACATTCTCTATTAAACACAGACACGCACTAGAGATCTCATGATTAGTAATTTCCCCAAACTAAAGCAATTCTAAATGCTTTTTTGTTTGTTGTGTTTTGGAAGGTAATTAGAAACACTATAATACTTACTTGTTTTTTTTGGTTTATTTTTCTTTGCTTTGGGGTTTTGGGGATTTGGGGTGGGGGTTGTTTGGGTGGGTTTCTTTTGCTCTGTATTTCCTGAGGATGGACTGGGAGAAGTGAAGGATTGGAAACCCTGGAAGTCTTTGGCACTAAAATCAAAATAATTTTTTCCCCTTGGTAGTATGTCTGGAAATGAGGAGAGATGACTTGGTCTGTCACATTCTGATTTACGGAAACTTTCGGTAGTGACAATGCCTTCAGTTGTACCTAGGGACATACAAGTTCCTTCTTTCACGGAATGCTAATGTCTTCCTGAAGCCCTGCAGACCATGCAGATGCGATGCAGGCAAGCTCTGGGGGTATTTTGAAGAGAGATCTTTCCTTTTTGCAGGCAATGTGGCAGAAGCTGAATGAAATATTCGAAGCTCACTATTAGGAATTTAATAAATGGGACCTCCTTGGCTGATTCTCCACTAGATATGCCTCAGTAAATAAAGAAATGAAGGTCAGAAAGGAAGAGGGGACCAAATGGTCAGGGTAGAACAGATGTGAAGGTTTGCTGTGGCTGTGGTCTGTCCAAACCTTTGCCAAAGCCCCAAACCTGGCTTCCTATGAAGTTTCAGTATTTCTCTATCTTGCTTTATCCGTGCTTTATTATTTTATTTCAAGCCTCGTAAAGTCATCAACTCCCAATGCAATAAAATCTCTGCTTGCTTTGTTTATGTCTAACATATATATCTATCTTCCTCCGCATGCCCCACACCTGGGATAACATGACAAGAGGTCTCCTTCTCATGTCTTTACAGACTGCCTTTGTTCCAGGGTTTTTAAATCAAATCATTTACTTTGTATCCCATTGTTGGATAAAATATGTAATTCATATGCTGCTATGGTAGCCCAAGTATCTTATGAGACTTACATTCTTCCTGCTGAAGTGTTTTTTCAAAAATATCTGGTTTGAGTTGACGAATCTGAGAACTATAATCTGTATTTTTATTATGAGCTTCTTGGCACTGATATGTAATAAATTTGCTTCGTTACCCCTTCCAAGAGAAATACTGCTAAGTTGAGGGTCATGAATGTTTCATATCAATATCCTGTCTTTAATAAATCCTGGTCACTTCTGCAAAAAATCTGTCTGCTTTCTGTTTTGGGATACTGAGGAAGAAAAATATGAAAAAATTAAATATTTTAGTCTGGGACTTCCTTCCTTTTCACTCCCTCTGTCTCCTTTGTCTTCCTGGTAGATATCTCCAGGATGTGCTAACTTGTCCGGGCTGCAGTTGAGCCCAGGAACCCTAGTGGAGTTGGTCCATCCATACCTCTTGTGGCTCACTTTCCAAAATGTCCTAACCTCTAGCATATTAAAGCTTCTGCCTTCCTAATCCTAAATTATTTGTATATAACAGCTTTCACCCCCCAGCCAAATATTTTCTTTCCATGGCAGTGGCAAGCAAAAGTCAGTATGAGACCAGCAGGCTTGTGGAGTAGTGGAATAAACCAAAAAAACCTGACTGATGGGAAGCGTGTGCCGTGCCTGGCACGTGGCATGTGGCACGTGTCTGGGGCTCATGGGCACTGCTGGTTTTAGTAGTAAGAAAGCTTTCTCAGTAACATTGCCTGGTCCGTGTCCTCTGCCAGAGTCCCTGTCTTCCCAAGAGACTGGCTTCTACACTGGCAGCTTGTTCTGATTTTTTTCAGTTACTTTGTCTACTGGGGCCAGACAGACAACCTTAGGGGTGAGCTGATGACTTTGTGAGAGAGTCACCTGAAGTTAAAGAAAGTAGATGAAATGAGAATAAACTAAGACTGTGTATTTTTATTCTGGTTATAGTTTCAGGACTTCTGCCGGTACAAAAACCTGTTACAGGGGAAGATTAACACATGTCATTCAGTGTAACACCACCTGTTATCTACAACAAAACTCAAGCTGTGAGCTCATAACAAACGAAAGCTATGGCATAGTAGTTTCCCAAATGAGCTGCGATACCAAGATTTTCAGTTTACTTTGGAAGATGCTACCAGGATGTAATTTCATAGGTGGGTTTTCTGGGCTGTTATAACTTGTCAAAATACACTTCAGTTAGTCCAGTTACTGGAATTCCCTAGAGGAAAGCAGCCTTCAGAGGAATGAAAACCACAGCGTACCGGCACAAATAGTTTTCCCGTCTGTTGCATAATAGAGTGACTTGCTTGGTTATTCCTTGTTTGATCCTTTCCATGCTGAAAGAAGTATTTGGAAGCAAAAGTCCAGACAGCGTTCAATGGCCTGATCTTTTTTGAAGTCAGGTTCTGAAATGAGGGAAGAAACCAAAGTAAGGGAAGCTTCGGGAATTTCCTAATCGTCTCATCCCCTCCAGGACGAAGGGAGAAAAATGTTTTGCTGTGTATGTGGAAGCATGATTTTGCAATTACGGCGTATGATAGAGATGCCAGAAATCCTTTTAGCTCTGCCACAGATCTGTCTACCGTTCCCCCCTCTCCTTGCCACAGGTGATATTAAAATCATTCTGGGAGGACCTTGGAGCCTTTTGAAGGAGGATGCATGTTGTCTTTTCTGCCTGATACTGTTGCAGAATATTGGGACCCATTGGCTCTGCAACACACCTAGATTTCCTCCCACAAGCAATAGCAGGGTGAATGTAGATTCAGGCCATCGTGTGGGTGGGGATGCAGGACAATTCATGTGCAGTTTAAGTAAAGAGATGATGTGTTAGCATTGCTGGAGACAGAAAATGTCTACAGTGTGCATAAACTATCCTTTGCTTTGGGAAATGAGGCCAACACCAGCTATTAAATCATGACATAATCAAAGAATAGTTTGGGTTGGAAGGGACCTTTAAAGGTCCCATCTAGTCCAACCCCCCTGCAATAAGCAGGGACATCTTCAACTAATCAGGTTGTTCAGAGCCCCATCCAACTTGACCTTGAATGTTTCCAGGTATGGGGTATCTACCACCTCTCTGGGCAACCTGTTCCAGCATTTTACCACCCTTACTGTAAAAAATGTCTTCCTTATATCTAGTCTAAATATTCTCTCTTTTAGTTTAAAACTATTACCCCTCATTCCCATCTTTCCTGTAGGCCTTCTTTCAGTACTGAAAGGCCACAGTAAGATCTCCCTGGAGCCTTCTCCAGCTCTCTCAGCCTGTGCTCATAGAAGTGTTCCAGCCCTCTGATCATTTTCATGGCCCTCCTCTGGACCTACTCCAACAGGTCCTTGTCCATCTTATGCTGGAGATTCGAGAGCTGGATGCAGTACTCCAGGTGGGGTAAACCTAATAAAGCCTGTGGCCTGAAGCTCCGGACTTAATTGCCCATTTGGTTTGCTTTTCAGTTTACAAAGCAATACTTTCCCACTCTAAATACAGCTTATCACACCAAAAATGTGTGGTGCTATCGCAGTTGCTGTGGCAGACGCTGCTTTTAATGAGACATTCCATGTGGAAAGCAGCAATTCCATACAGCGCAGCTCAAGCCTCACTGAAGCTAAAGGGAACAGCTGGCTTGGCTGATGCATGCTCCGTGATACTGAATTTAGGCTGACACCATAAAATCTGACCCATCGGTGTTTTATCACTGGTGTAGGGTTGCTGTGTTCCAGCTGCAGCTGCTGGATCGACAGTTGCTGGTGGTCTGCTGAGAAGTTGCGTGTGTGTGTGTGCGTGTGGTTGGGGTGTTTCTGCCATTCCTATTTCCAGGTGCAAGCAGACTCAGAGTCACGGAGGAAAGAGGATGGTGGTTGTTTGTCCCCAGAACTCGTCATGTTTCCAAGAGCTGTTATTTGTCTTGGTTTGAGTGGAACTTACTTGTGCCAACGATGGTCGCTGGACTTTCACTTATTTCATGTTTTGTAGATAGTTGCTGAGTTTTAGGAGGCCAACGCCCTGCTGATGGGTCAGGCTGGCATTGAGTTACATCTCGCTGTGCCGGTGAGCCCTGATGCGGCAGCGGAAGGAAGGATACCCAAAAGGAAGCCGTGCTGCCTTGTGGTCGCAGCATGCCCTTGGAGACTCAGCTGGAAAGGGCTCGGTCGGTTAACAGCCAAGCCTTATAGGAGGTTCCTGGCCAAAAAAAAATGGAAAAAAAAAAAAAAAAAAAAAAGCTGCCAAGGGAATAAACTAAATCAGTATGTGTTTTTGTCACTGTCTTTTCTGGTTCAGTCCTGCCTTATGTACTTGCTATTGCAAATGAGTTTTGGGCTTGTTCCTGTGTCACAAGCATTTTTTTTTTTTGTGGGAGACATGATATAGCCAGAGCGATGGTCACCTTCTGCACCTGTTGGTGCAAGCTTTGCTCTGAACCATGTGAATTTGTAACTGGGAATTCAGATTTTCCTATTAGGCTCAAAAAAACCCCCAAAACAACTAACGACCAAGCCTCCACCACCACCACCAGTTAAAGCAAGAAGATTGTTGTGGGTAGTTAATTAAAAATTGTGTAATGTTAATTATATAGTCTGGCTAGGTATGCGCTCCTGTAATACATAAAATAATAGTTCCAAGGAGGGAATTGGAGATACAACTATTTTTGCATTGTTAAAGAGAGCAGCAGTCTTTATTTTTGAAAACAGCCGGGGGCTTGTTTGGCAGCAAAATCTTACCCCAGCAGCCATCATGCTTTGCCATCTGCTCAGACAAAGCACGCCTTAAACAAGGTTGACTCCTGAGCAGAAACAGAGACAGCGTGTGATGTATCCCTTCTCACCACTGACGTGCTCAGACCCGTGCCCCTCAATGCCATTGTAAAATCAATAGCTTCCAGTGCCTTTTTCTTCTCCTTTACCGGCCACTCTGGTCTCTGCCACTCTTTCTGTGCATGGGAAGGCTGCCCTGGCTTTTGGCCGCTCCGGTTGTCTCCTCACTCACCAGTGCTTTCCTCCTTCCCCAACATGTGGAGGCAGTGGGGATTAACACCGGGGCTGCGCGAAGCCAACTGGCAGCAGGAAAGCATCACAAGCTGTGCATCCACGCTGGGCTACGGGGTTTGATTTATACAGCCGAAACCCTGAAAAGAGGTTTGCAAAGATACAATTCAGGAGGAGAAATTCAAGCTGACCTCTTGTCACACTTAAGGTTGGGATCTGTGCTAAATGAAACAGAGGTACCAGCTCCCTGCTACCTTCCACACCAAATGCCAGTATTAACTGGACACTTATTTAGGAAATTTCAAATAAAAAAATGGTTTCTGAACTGCACTGAAAAAGTAAAAAAAAAAAAACAGAAAAAAATTTCTGTCTTGGTGGAAAATTTTTGTGTTTTTTTTTCCAACAGAATCTGAGGGAATCATTATTCTCCCTGTCACTCTCCTTCCTGCTTGAAAAAGAGGGTGGGGAAGGAGAGAAAAAGCTGGAGAAGAAAAAACCGAATTCATTCTTTTAAAGTAGGAGGGGAGTTTTGTTACGGAAAAACTTGCAACATACCTTTGACATAGGCGAGTCCACCCATCCGGTGGGAGGGCTGCGTGCCTGCCCGGCGTGGGTTAGGAGACAAACCAGTTGCCTTTCTGTGATGGAGGGACACAGTGGTGGTGCCCAGCCCCAGCTCCAGGGTCCTCCAGCAGCCACAGCAAAAGGCAGGGAAGAGAAGAGAGGTGGAGGAGATGGCTGACAGCGGGAATAGGCTAAGTCAGTGCTAAGAGTGAGAGACCAGAAGGAATCCACACTGTGAACTGTCTGGGTAAATCTCTCACTTTCTGTAAATGCAGACATCGTCATTTGACTCAAAGGTGGTTTTTTTCCAGATTAAACCCAATGCCTTAAATTCCAAGTGAAGCAGCTGGCAGAATATAGAGGTGAGGTGCAGACGTTGAAGGATGCTTTGGTAAGCAGTGACAGTGGATCAGCTATGGTCTTGATGTAGCTTTTCATGAATTTTTGAGAAACGGTCATGGTAGCACCTGCGTGCACCACGGGCACAGACGGGAGATATTTTCAGATACTTTCGTGAGTTACCTGTGGTCACTGGATGACTGAGAACAGACAGGGCAAAACTTCACTGTCTCCATCTTAAATGCATGGGAGCTCATCTGTGCAGAGCCTTCCTAGCTCCGTGGGTCAAAAGGTGCAGGAGGATCTGCTCTGTACAGAGCCCCAAGGCTGGAGACCCAGCCTTGTCCCGAGCACATGTGTGCGTATTTGTCGCCATAACATTTCATCCTTTCTGGCTGAAATAGCCGCTGACCCCTTTGGTTGTCTGCTCCCTCTGGTTATCAGTACCTCAGTGGATTTCCAAATGCCAGTATGCTCAATTCCATACTTGAGATCATTTGGGACAGTTTATAACCTATATTTCTGCGACCTGGTAAATTAGGTTCTCTGATTAAAACTGCAGAGCTGCATCAGCATCTGGCGATGGGCACCTTTCGAAGCAGTGGTCATGATTTGGGAATCCAGCGTTGATGAGCTGCTGGGCTGTTGTCTCCTCTGGTGCTTTGCCTTTTGTACCTGTGTAGGCCCAGCTCTTTGGCGTTATTTGAGCATAATCTGTGTACATAAACTAATACATGCAAAGCCCTTTTTCACAAGCCATGCCTGAGTTTGCAAACTCTCTGGCGCAGTTGTCTCTCCTCCCTACATGTTTATATTTAACACAAGGCCAGTCTCGTGGGGAGTTTCCAGACAGTACAGTGTGGCAGCCATAAAATACAGTAGTTCAGATATAAGAAAGGCTGGGAGGCTGTTGGTTCAGAGTTCCTGGAAAGCCTGGGATGGTGTACAAATGAGGTAATACCTAAAACATCTTCAAATATGTTTCTAAAGCAAATGTTGCACAATTAAGGCTTCAGAGGAATAAAAAGTAGATACAGATTTGTTTTTCTGTTGAACAGGACAAGTGTGTCATATTTAATGATTCCCATAGAAAAATGTGGACTTCAAAACTAAAGCCACAGCCGTGTTGCCAATCTAACAAAGTGTATCGGATTGGGACATACAGAGCTCTAGAGAGCTGCATAAAACCCGAGGAGTTCTCACCATCTCTTTCTAGTAGAGTTTTGTCTTTTCCTAGGCATTCTCTTTTGGTCTAATATGTTTATTCATGCAGCGATTATATTTTTTCTCAGGGTCAGAGACTGAGGAGCAGAAGAGCTGTGCTGCAGATTGCTTCAGCTGCCTCCTGCTGTCCCCGCATGTAGCTCTGATCTTATTTGATAGATATTCTCAAGCTGTGTTTCTTAATGAGACTGTCTTTAAAATAGCAATCCATGAGTTTACAGAGCTACAAATTTTTTACAGTTGTGAATCTGATCTTTTTAATATCAGATTTTATATGTTGTTTGAAATTACTCCATTAAGCTTATGTTCAGCTGTTCCAAACATACTGTTCCCTGTAAAAGGTGTGCTCCTGCCACACTTGCAGACACAGGCGTCTTTGGTTGACTGAGTTTCTCTAATTGCATGTGGAAATAATTGCATGACACAAAGAACAGTATTAAAAATGACTTTTGCTTTCCTTGCTTGGTTTACAGAAGGGGTCTCTTGAGTCGCTTTGTCAAATACTTTGGACCTGGGTTGTTTGTTTAAAAATGGCTTCTTGTGGTGATCCACAGATTCTTGTCCCGAGTCTCACAATCCACCTGCATGGAGTTTCCTGAAAACATTGAGGCTTTTCACAGTTTTCAGCTTGGCTGTTCCCATGGACTTTGCAATTTTGGAGGCAAAAGCTTTCACAAATCTTTAAATTCTGAGATGCCTTGAGCAAGGACTTCCCATGGGATGCCTAAAGTTCTTAAACGATTCAGATACAATGTAACTATCACTAAATAATGTCTAGTAAATAATGTGTCTTGAAAAGCCTGAGTCATAGCAATACCTTCATGTTCTAGTCAACCTCTTTCAAGTAAAGAAGCCCTCGTTTTCGATCTACAGAATCAAAGATATTTAAATAGTTCAGTCTTGCGCCTTTAGGATGCAACTCCTAGGCTGTATTAACAGACTTAGAAAGCTGACATCTCCCAAAATGAGGAAAAACCAAAGCGTTCCAGCCAAGTTTTCATCTGTCTTCTGCACTTGAACTTGTGAACTTGTGCATGACCCCTCTGTGCCTGTCATTAGCATATTTACACACACTGAAGTGCAAGTGGAAGGACAGGTTAGGTAGCTGGGCACTGTCCGTGTGGTTTGTACGCAGCAAGGCTGGGTTGCGTATGCCGATGTGGTATGGCGCGTTTCCGCAAATGGAAATTTGAGGCCACTTTCGCAGAATGTGTTAACCTCACATCGCCACATCGTTCGGCTCTTCCCTGAGGAGCGCCACACTCAAAATTAGGAACACGTTGAATGTGAAGCTCAAAATATTTAGCCCTGTCTAACACCAAAGTCAATTAGAAGGTTCATAACAGGGTGCTTTTGATTTCTTTAATGAAGTCAGACAATGCACAGCAGTTACATCTGAAGAAGGAAGGAAGGAAGAGAAAGATGTTGATGTTTACAGTTCTGGCACTAAAGTTTTCAGCATTATAAAAAACCCCAACCCTATCTCTTTGTCTATGAGTTTGTAGAACTGAAAAGATGTTGGCTTAAGGGGAAAAAAAGCGCCTTTCTTAAGATTGCTTTTCCATTGTTACCTCTAGGAGGTAGCTGTGGTATCAGGAACAGTTGTCGAGGAACTAACAGCTCTTCTCTCTTGTCCATCGCAGGATTTTGGATTTGGCTCCCCCTGAGTCATAAGCATCATTTGTATTTCTGCATCTCTGGGACAGAACAGATCTGTCTAGTTTTTTGTTTCGCCTTTTGGTTTTGTTTCAGTCTCACTTAGGTTAGGCATAGCTGTGTAAAAATCCCAAACCAAGTAAAACAAATCTTTTATGGTCTGACTGATCTTCCAGCCTTTTCATTTCTGATGTTAAAACATTTTTATTTCTGATTTGCTATGTATGAAAGCCAAAATGACTGAAATTTCAATTCTGGATCAAAATCTGGCAGCTAGTAGACTACAAAACTGTGAGGGAAAACATTGTTCTGTATGTATGAGACATGAAAATTAATTGTTTAAGCAAAAGAGTTTTTCAGATGTTTAGGTTTTGTGTATGAATTGTCCCACTAATACTAGCATAAATCTTTGACAAACACCATAAGTAATACAAATATTTGCTAATAGCTTGTTTGTTTTCCAACTTGCTTCGGTTGCTTTGGCAAAATACTGTTCCTGAGCAAGTAAAAGAGTAATTGGGTCTGCAGCACCTTCAAGTGCATGGCTGCGGCTGTTGAGTCACCTCATGACTTTGAGGAGTGTCTTGGGGCCCGTCATGATGGCTGCGGGTCAGCACGGGTTGTCACTCGTGACAAGCCGTGTCACAGGACAGCCACGAGCCACGCCAGCGAGCATATGGCATGGCGTACTGGGTCAGTGCTGGCTTGGAGGGTAAAGGAGCACTTATCAAGCCTCTGGCAATGTAAAGTGCTCTGTGAATTAGGACCTCTGTTTATGAAATGACTTTGCCCATGCTCCCGTTCTCATCCTTTTTTCCTTGCAGGGTGGTGTGACAGCTTCCTGACCTGAATTTGTGGAAATGCAATAGAAAAGGGGATGAGTTTGACTTGCAGATGTCTAAGACTCTCATCTTTTTTTAATTCAGAATTTGAAAATATTTGTTTATTTATTTGCTTATTTATGCACACATACAAATATAATCTCACATTTGCTTTACAGATAATTAAAAGTCCTGTGACTGTGACCTTCTAAAATTACTTCCCTATCAGTCAGCTAAAGTTGCTTTTGGACAGTACGCTTCTGTCATACCAGCCATGAGATTCCTAATTGATTCAGATCTTCAAGCGACTTGGCACTTGAGAGGGCTGGTTGCGATGCTAAGCCTCCCACTCCCTCTGGAAATGCAGAGAAGCAGATGATGCCACCTGAAGCTCTCCTTCCTGACACCTATGGAAAGTCCCGTCTTCTGACTCAGGCTGTTGAATCTCAGGCTTGGCAAGCTGGGTGTAGCAACCGGCTGTGGCTAGGCAGTGTATTTTAGCACCAGTACCTGTTTTTTCCTGTGGATTTTGAAATGTCGAAAAGTCTACTAAATTTCATAAGCCTTTAAGGCACTGACACAAGAAAAGGAGGAAAGAGAAGAAAACAACAGGGGTCTAGGTCCGTGTTGCTTATGGCATTTTGTGAAGCCTTTTGCACCTGCACAAAATGTCTGTAAAGAGACACTAAACAATCTCGTTGCATTTTGTTTACTTGCTTTGCATGGGTGTAAATGATTAAATAAAATGCCAAGCAGTGGAAGATTCAGCATAATGATTGTACTGTTTTAGCTTGCTCTGCATGGCTTGTTCTATTAATATATGTTTGTGGTCAGGAAAGAACGCAGTCTCACTTCGCTAAAATCTGAAACTCGGTAAAGCATAATATGTGCAGTATTAATTTTGGTTTGACACCTGCCAGGCAAAGATCCTCACTAGCCAAAGGCATTCTTCTCAACCGAGCTCCATCTGTTGCGCAGATCTTCGGTTCTGATATTTCTAACTATTCGAGCCAAAGGAAAAAGAAGAGCCAATTTGAAGAAAAAAAAAAAAACCTCTAGGAGGAATGAACAGTTTTATCAAGGCTAAATATAATGGCTTGTTGTCATACTTGGTTTAAGTCCTGTAAGGGAAACATGTGCGATTAGTTGTGTTGTATAAGAAAACAGTCCTTCATACTGGCAGTATGATTTTTGTTGTTGCGTGAAAGGAACATCGATAGCTAAAGTCCAAGCACATGATTTTATTGTTGAAATGCTGCAGCCTTTAGAAAGATTTCTCGGTAGGAAAGTTGCTAGTAAAAAATTTACTCACTTACTGTACTCGGCAGATAAAAAGCCCGAGGAGTCAGCTGTGATTCTTGCCTCCAAAGGAGCAGTAGGATTAACACTTGCCTTAGCTCTTTGAAAGACAGTTTAGGCTATTTGAAATAAGCATTCAAGTAGCATCTGTGGAAAGAAGGTAACTTCCAGTCCCCTGACAAAAGTTGCGTGATGAGTTTGTCACCTAGCTGAGAAAATAATCATTAATTGCTCCGGTTGTCTTTGTTTTGCACTTGCAGTGGGTGCATTACTCTGTCAGAGCTGCCCTGCCCACCCGGGTAAACATTTGCCTCCTATGAAACCATGAGAAATCTACTGCAAATATGAACATGCTTTATGATCATCATGACTTCGTGCAACCATCCGCTGATTGTTAATTATTATTTGTGATAGTGTGGAGAAGAAACCTGACTGAGGGAAATAACGGCTCTGTGTGCTTCAGACCAATAATTAACGGTTGAAAATATTGTGAGTATTATCAAACTCCATTGAATTCACTAAGAACCGCAGAGCATTCAAAAGTATATAGAAATCTGCTGGCATACTTCAGAATTTGATTTTTGGAGCATTATTTCTAGAGTTGACTCTTGCTGTGACTGCCAGCATGAAAACTGCAGACTCTCACCTCTCCTCTCTCAGGCAACCAAGGTAGCACCTGGCTTCCAAAAAGGGGTCATATGTCTTCTTTCCATTTAACTTTTTAAGTTGTATTTGGTCATTTGGAAGAAAGAATCTTTGGCCAAGCTCAGTATCTCTATTTCAGCAGTTCTTCCAAATAATTCCTAAAAGCTCAGTGTTCCTCAGAACCTCCCAACTGAGTAGGGAGTTGTGAGTTGGTTTTTTTTTTTGTTACTGTAATGCTGCATGCTGAACCTGTTCATGCATTCATAGCAAAGGTATCTGGTATATACCAGTGTTTGCTGTGGCTTCAGTGCTAATGCATATAGCTTATTTACTTATAACAGTATAGAAATCTATAGGAAATATTAAGCAAATTTTGCTTCCACTTCAGGGCCTACATCAGCATCAAGGTGCTGCTAAAAATAAAAAACTATGAAAATACAGTATCATTATGTCTAATCCTGTCTGTCATGTAGAGTATTCCTACTTGAAAAGAGAACAGTTATTATAGTGTGTTGTGTTTGTGTTTGCTTTGCACAGATATTATTTTCTTTGCATGCATCTGCAGTCAACACTTTATTTATGAAATTAATTATTTGAAATATTAAGTGGGATTGTAATCAATTTCTTTGCATGGGAAACAGACTAACATCCACACTATTAACTGCTGAAACTTCCTCCCAGCTCTTCCCAATAAAATGCAAATGAAGAAGTAAAAATCCAATTTCTTTCAAGTCCTTAAACCCAGGGATTGCTCCCTGTGGCTTGAAAAGGGTGAAAATTTAAGACAGCATGAATTTATTTAGGGACTTAGCTATCAATCTGTTTAACATGGATTAATACTGAAGGCCATCAGTATAGCAGAGATCTGTGGTAGAAAACCTGTAAAACAGATTAAAAAAAAAGATCAGGAACACTGCGTAGCTACTGGAACTGAATAGTGGGAATGCAATTGAAAACTTTTGTCATGAAATCTGAATGTTGATGTTTCAGGTTTTAGCAGTCTGCTGCCACATCCGCAGCTACTAGGCAGTCATTAGCAAGTGATAAAGAATATACGAATTAGCTGCTGGTATTGAGCCAAAATAGAAACATCTGCGATCTTGAATTGCCTGTAGATTTACGAAATTTTGTGCTGTCTTTTTTGCCCGCCCTAATACCCAAAATGTATTTAATGTCACAAAGCGTGATACTTTAGAGCTCACACAGGAGAAGAGATTGCCAACAAATGAAGATATATGTACTTTTTAATTACACCGGTAATGCTGAGTCCCAGCAAGCCTTTGGCAGGAAGGAATTGAATGTGGTACCATGGATGAATTCTGCTTCACTTGAGGCAGACTGCTTAAAGTTGCCATAGATTTGATTATCATGGGATCATGGCCACAATTTATTCTGCAAGTTGGCTGTCATAGTATTAGATTCCAATTTATTTAAAATAAGACAGAGAATTTCCTGTCTTTTAATACAAGTCTTAAGAAAACAGCACGATGCACAGGAATGCAGCCAGTCTTAAAAATTTATTTCAGATTTCCTTTCATTTTGATTAGTGCCTTTCATAATTTAATTACAAGGCATGGAAATGTAAATTACCATGATAGAAGTATGCTTACGAGTACGTGTTTTATGATCACTAACTGACAGATTGGTTTTATTCATACACATTCTGTATATTAATGACTGTTTGCATTCATCAGATCAGAAATTATCAAGATACGAAAACATTACAGTCCTGAATTTGTGAAGCATAACTGCAGCATGAAATTCTCTGTCAAATTTGTTGTACTGTAACGTTGTCAGTTGAAAAAAACGTGCTCTTTCTAGACCCTTGTTTTAGGTGTTTTTCTTTTAATGTGCTTATGGTACAGAGTCCAGTCTGCATTTCTGTCTGGGAGTTTAACTGATTGAGATTTTATTTTGATGGCATCAGAGAAGATAGATAGTATTTATTCTTAGGAAGGTAACTGGGCCTGTTGTTTCTACAGAGGTGCAGTTTTTCCATGCCCGCAATTTCCCTGTGCTGAGTCATCTCTATGGGAGGGAGAAGCAGAAGTTCCCAAGCAGAGATCAGAGATCAGCACATGCTTGGCAGCCATCGTCAAATGATGTCCTCCAATAGCCTCAAGTGGGATGAAGGAGGTGGGCAGCTCTTTGGTAGTGAGCAGAAGCCTACAGAGGAGGTAACCAACATGGATGAGTGGAACGGCTACCACTGTCTTCCATCTCACAGCTACCCGTGTAACTCACCCTTCACATTTGGCAGGAGAGACAGAGAAACAGCTATGTATGTGCTGAAAGCAGGAGAAGACTCTAAATCTTCTCCAAGATATCTTAATTTTCTTCTGTAAGTTATTTTAATCTGAGTGTATTAACTTTATATATGGAAAGATCTATCTATAATGGGCTCAGCTGACTGTCTTTAAGTAGTACGGGATTTACAGTTCAATTTTTTCTCACTTCTTGGTTGGACACTTTTTGAAACTCATCAACACCAGGAGGAGGACCTGGTGGCTTTTCGATGGGCTGCATGATCCATTCTGTTTGCAGATGTATAGAAAAGATACATATATGGTGATACATAGAAGAGAAGTATTTTTCCATGTTCCCTGGAGCACGATTATTTGGAGCTGTTGCAAAACACTAATGTTCCCTTCCCAGCCTTTGAATCAGTCTGGTGTTTAATTAGCAACAATAGCAACAAGAAAAAAAAAAACAAACCCAAATTATATAGCAGGGTTGGTTTCTGGGTAGTCTGTTCTACTTTTTTCACTGATCAGCGATTTGAGCTTGTTTCTTGTATTTAAACAGGCCCCGAATCAGACCCTTCTAAAGTTCACAGCAACGAAATAACCTTATAAAGCTTCATGATCATTTTTACCTTGCACAGGAGGGAGTAAGTGCTGTATTCTCCATGCAGGCCTGCCAAGTGTCTTATATCCAGGGTGATACTTTCCCATCTGGCACTCCAGTCGTTCATTGCCGCAGGTTGGCTTAGAGCTCATGAATTTGGATGTGCTGCAGGAAGAGGAGAGGCATTTGCCTGCAGTTCCACCTGTTGGGACAGGGTTGGGAGAGAACAGCTGAATAAGAAAGCAGAAGAGCAGCCGTACAAATGGAGGCCCACTGTCACCTCCTGTTCCTTTTTCTAGCAAATTAAGCTAAGCCACCCCTGCCATTATCCAGCACCTTTTGTTTAATCAACCCTTCTCCCCATGATCTGGTCTTTGACTTCAGTGACCTACAGCCCCCAGTAGGATCCCCCAAAATGCTTACTCTCTGCTTTCCTTTCCATCCAGCATCTCTAGCGGCTCAAGCGGGGCTGCGGCTCTCAGAAGCCTCCAGTCTCTCCATTAGTGGGAGCATTGCATATTTACCTTCCAATTCAGGTTGTGCAACCCCACCTCACTGCTCTTGAAAGCCTGTCCCAACCTGATCCGCCAAGTGTTGTTCTGCTTCATGACCCACTTCTACCAAGGTGCTCAGGCCAAGGGGATTTCACTTTAAAGCAAATATTACCTGGTTGTGTGCAAGTTGTGTTTGCTATTGTGACATGCAGTCATTAAATAATTTCTGGAACATAGTATAGCTGCCAAAACACACAGCACACAGTCTGGCAATCGTGACCATGCCCGTTCAGTGCCCACTGCTGGGTCTGTGGCTCAGGCTAGTTGAAGGTGCTTTGAGGAGGCAGGCAGGAAGCAGAGCCTGGCACTAAATTCTTTATTATATATGTTGGCCTTTAGCTGAAGTGTCCCAAATGTCACTGGCTGCTGACATGGTAGTCACGATGACTCTGTGGAGCTTCAAAGTCCCTTTTAGCCTAATTTCCTATAGTAACCACAGCTGTGTGCTCCTCTGCTGTGGGCTGTTGTGTGTATTCATTTACCCCTGAGTAGCTTCTGAACCTGTTGGCCAACTTCAGGAAGCCTGTCTAGTTGCTGTTGTGGAAAGGAGCAATTTCATGACTGTCTTGAGAATCGGTGGGCAGCTGGAGGAGAGGCGTCCTGAAGCACAAGTCAGCTGTAGGATTCACACCTGGGGGAAGCAGGGCTCCTTCGGTTTGCTGCTTGTGGAACTGCTTGATCTGACTTTAGCACTTCTCAGGGAAGAACTGTATTCCAGATGCCAGGAAAGATGATTAAAGGGGACTCTGAAATGCTTGCTTTGAACTCCTCAGAAATTATGAACAGGATCTGGTAAGAGGGTCAAGTGAACAACAGTTAGTGACTCGAGTCCAGATCACTGAAGGACTCCTTACACCTATCAGTAGGAGATGCTGAGGCCAGATGTATGGCTAAGCAACTACTCCTTTTTACAGTCGCGTTCCAGCTCTGCAGGGTCTGAAGCCCAAAATCACCTACCTGTTTCTGATGCGATTATATAAAAATTAGAGCATTCACCTAGCACTGTTTCTGCCAAGGGCTCTTGCATTCAGTTTTGCTATGTTTCACCTCTTGATTCCCAGGAGAGTTTTCTCTCCACCAGGCTCTGTTCCAGAGGCTGGGAAGCATTCTTGCCCCTTCCCAGGGAAATCTTTATATTTTTTGCTGGAATGATGTATCAGGAGAAAAGGAATTAAGAGGAGCATGACCGTGCGCCTCAGCATTAGGATGTACAGCTCAGAGAGACCTGGATCCCCATCTCCGCTTCCAGGGCTGCTTCTATCTTCTTACCACTGAGCATGTACATGGTCATTTAAATGGATAAAATACAGAGGCAGCCCTGGAAGCAGAGACCAGTCCCCAGAACATCCTTTCCCAAGGGACAGATCTATTAGATAGTTATTAGATAAGAGGTGAGCTATTGTATCCCTGGCTCCCCAGCTGTCTCCTGAACTGCCTGTGGAGTTGTCCTTGCAGGATTCGTCAGCAGCTGATTGAGACTTTTTCCGGACTTTGGATTCAGGTTCATCATTTCCATCAAAGTCCTTTTTACACAGCAAAGAGCAAAAGCCACATAGTTGGGTTTGTGTTGCATCATGTAAAAATGTATTGAGTGCATAAGGGAGAAGACTCCCTGAAACTCCAACAGATGCTTTTGGTTGTGCACAGAGAAGTCATACTTATGTGGAGAAGGGTCCTTTGGACAAAACTGTAAGGCACTTTGGGTTGCCAGCAGTTCTGAGGAATCAGCTGAGTAGTTTTCAGATCACCCAAAATTGCCTCGGCACTTTTCACTGCGTGTCCTGTGTTGGAGCCAATCTCACTTGCTCCCCACTGTGTTCCAGCAGCATGGAGAGCGGGAGGTCAGTTCCTTGATGCTGATAAAGATATTCTCACGGCACAAGACAGCCTAAGAGATGATAGCTTTTTTCGTCACCTAGAGGTGGTGATGGAAAAGCAAAAGCAAAAAAAAAATCTTTAAGTGAGTCAAAGCCCATTTTCACTGGACTTTATATTGCATCTTCCCACTTGTCCCAGGTGGGAGCTGGGGTGAGTTTATTTTCCATCCCCCTGTTTGTTGCAACATCTTCTTGGAGTCTCCTGCTTCAAGCTGGAGAGGTCCTGAAGAAAAAGAAAGGTGAAAGTGACGACTGGCTGCCTTTGCCCCTTATATAGCTTTGGTATCTGGGTTACTCTCTTTTGTCTGGTATGTGTCTGTGATGCTGTCTATTTATATCCAGTTCTGTTTCCTGTCCACTTTCACCAGCACCGTCCTATCTCCTGGTCTGTGCAGTGATCTGGAAGCACAGACGTACGCACAGGCCAGAAGTTGTCAACATCTCTTGTTTTTTTTAACTGGGACAGCTAGGATGAAGGCTTAGGGTGGATGAGCTTCCTTGACCAGTGAGAGCTGGAGACAGGGAGAAGCACATTCCCTCGTGCTGCAACTTTGAATAGAAGGAGCTGTGTGGCTTTTTCTGGGTCGGTTTCATCTCCAAACCCAAGATGGAGAGTGTCCTCCCCACCACCAACCCAGAGAAAGGTGATTTTCATGGTTCCAAGCACCGTACCAGCGAGCTGGCCGTCAGTCCCAGGAAAGCAGCTCTGCACCAGGCTGGCTCACTCCCTAGCACAAAGCTGTTGGCTCCCCATTTCCTCAGGGACTTGGTGGCTTCAGCGTGAGCAGCAAGACTTCAGCCTCTAAATCTCCACAGCGTGTGTCCCTGGCACTTTGCGGTGTAGACCATGTCCATAGCTGGACATGGTGTTTCACTCCGTGTCCTTGCTGGAGGTGACAGCACCACAAATCGCCTTCTCCGGGGAAACCCTCAACACCCTTCAGTGGTTCTTCCTGTTTCCCATTTCTTCCCGCGTCTTCCCATTTCTGGCAGTGCAGTCCTTGTTTTGCTAAGCTGAAGCATATACCTAATGTAAGCATGGACACCTCCACATTGGATCCACCTAAAGCAAGAAGAGCTTCAAATTTTTTGCAAAACTGAGGTCTCAGTATCCGAGACGTACCTTTCAAATGCAACTGCAGGATCTGCATAATTGAAACTTTTGCTCTAGTCTCATTACTTCCCTCAGGCAGTTCCTGACAAATGGAGATTATAAGTGAGGGTCTGTAGTAAACATAACTAAAAAAAGGCATCTTTAATGTTTTTGCAGTATGCTCAAAGGAGTTTGGGTGCTGATCACAGAAAACACATTTCCCTTTTACCTGAAATGCCATTATGTGTATTAAATTAAGAGTGGCATTAATCCTAGAACATATACAAATCTTTCTGTGATTTTGCATTTGTCATAACTAAAAGATCTCACTAAATATTTCTCCATACCTCTAAATAATATTGCGCATCATGTAATACTTGCCTCAGATTTTCCTCAGTGACTTTGCATCAGAGCTGAAAAAGAGCTATCATAGAAAATAAAATGGGACTAAAATAACAGTCCTTTGTATTAAATTTAACATTTGGCTTCTGTCCCAGGATTTTCCACATCCATATTAGAATCAGATGGTAGCGTAAGATGAAAAGATTTCCTGGATGGGTTTTATTCCTATTCTTATTAAATGGCTGATAACAGGCTGAAGGCAAGATACTTGTTGTAGTAAAAAAATGTGCCTAGTATCAAAGGCTGGATGGACAAGCTGACATGTATTATTGTTAGGCCTCCCTGCTTGATCACATTTCACTATCATAAAATCATTCTGCTAGTGAACATGAAGTATAAAAATTCCAGTGTGAGAGCAAAAAGCCCAGGCTGGCAGGTAGCGCTACTTTGGGCACGCTGTAAGACTTTATACTTAGTAAGACAATACAAGGGTTTAATATCAAAAAGCAGTGTTGCCAACAGCACAGTGTAGCTATATTTAGTTTAGATTTTAGTTATTCTCAAGTATTTGCATTCATGAGAGACACTCCCTTGTCCTGACTTACCTGTGGAGCTGGTATCCCGTGGGATGTGACAGCGTAGGGCAGCCCTGCCAGTATTGCTCAGCCTTTTTCAGGAGCCGCGAATCTTCTGCCTTGTCCCCGAACCAGCCACTTGCCCCGGGTTCCTTTGGCAATCTGGAGACAGAAAGATCAAAGAGACCTAAATACTCTTCAGAAAGCAATTTTCCCTTTACTCAAAGCAGCTTTGTATAGTACTTATGTATGATTGGGCTTAAATTGTACAAACGTTTGCAGGCTCTGGGTATTCTATGCAAAAACAATTACTTTTGATAAAATGAAGGAGTGGTGCTTTCTAGGGCTGCTGTTCTGCTGTAGTGGAGACTGCAAACATGATATTGGAGCTATAAATTAGATTTTGCAAAGCGGCTCTTCTGTAGGGAGTCTGCTGCTTCAGACAGACAGGCTATAATTAGCGTTTTCTTGAGGATATTTTTGCTCTGTTTTGATGCAGTATCTTCAGCAACAAAAGCAGAGCCGCAATTGCAGGGCTACATTGACACTTCATTTCAGCTTGTAATTGCAAAGGGTATCGAAGAGCAAATATGCTTTATAGGTATCTTATGCTGCTTTTCTAAATACACCTTTTTAAAGCAACTGGTATGTGGTTTGAATTTACAGGCAGAGAGTCATTTCGCCAGCACTGAGTGTTTACAGTGTCGACGTCAACATCTGAGCTTTTTCCCAGGGCTCCTTTTACAGTCAATGGAGAGAAATGTGCACGTTTAGAGGAGTAATTAATATGATTATTTTAGACATCTTCTTTCCAGTGAGATGGGTTGTATTCTAGAAGAGTCTATTTCTCTCCTAAGCGATAATTAATCCTAGCATAATTAGTTCAGGAGAGGCTATCTGTAGTTAGGTGAGATGGATCCCATACAGCATGTTTCTGAACAGCACTATATTCTCTCACTGTTCTATTAACACTGTATCAATGCTTTTTTTTATTTTTTTCTTTTTTCCTTTTTTAATGGTCAGATTACTGTAGGGAATACACAGAGAGATCACTTGCGTTTGTAACATATACTTTGTCCGGTCCCTAAGAGATTTTTACTACTGATAATTACAGCTACCTTAATGTTTCCTGTAAAAGCTGGCTTGGTAGTCGTGTTGATTCTGTCCTCCATGACTCAGGTACCACTTGGATGCCAGACATCTTCTCGGATGAAGAATGCGCTCTGGGGCATGTTTGGTACTTGGGCAATACTAAGGGGCATAGGGCAGAAATCTCTGAGAGAACATAGGTCTTCCTTGCACCCTCCTCAAACCAGCTTCAAGGAGGCCAAATGAGTGAGCCTGTAGGACATACATGCCTGTTTTCAGGACATAAGGAAGCATAATTTACACTGGGGAACAGTGCTGATGCCCTGTTCACTTGGATTCCCCTGAGCCATGCTTATGGGTTCATTCAAATAGAAGAAAAGCCCCCCAGATCTGATCTCCTCAAGACAAGTTTGCCATGTATGCCAGGGCACAAAGGGTAAGTAGCATCTTAGGAGACAGAAGACTTTCCTGTGAAGAGCCCTCAGCAAAAAATAGACTACTACCTAGTAACTAAGGAATCAAAGTTATTTCTGAAGTATATAAACAGAGTCACAGAATAGGAGTAATAAGATGTTATTGGTCCCATATTTATTATTTGTCACTATATTGTACTGGTGCAAGCAGACTGATTTTCAGAGGGTGATGGCTGCTGGAAATGTATTCCCCAAAATCTATAATTAACTTTTGGAAGTCTTGGCTTTGGAGTAGAATTCTGGTGTCTGGATTATTGACACCCAAACCCTCAAGGCTCCCTAGTATGGTCCACTGAGCATTAGGTTTTCTCTAATTAATCTTCTGGTTGATTATGTAGTTAATTTTTCTAGGTTTTCTAGGTTTGATTATGTAGTTAATTTTTCTAGGTTCTGTGTTCTGTTTCTTTAATCGATGAATTCTTTCACATCAGCTTTGCTTATTCTCTCTTTTTTCACAGTCTTATTTAACTAGTGAGATGCGTATGCATTTTCTTTCTCTTTTTTTACAGATGTAACTGAAATTGCGCCATGTATTTTGAAGACTTCACCGACAGATCAGCAGCTGAACAAGCTTGCGAGGAGACTGGGACCCGAATGGGAGCATATAGTTCTGTGCCTGGGTTTGTCCCATACTGACATCTATCGATGTAAAGTCAATCACCCTCACAACCTGCAATCACAGATCATAGCTGCGTTTGTCCTGTGGAGACAGCGTTTGGGGAAAAAAGCCACAATCCAAAAACTCCAAGCCAGTCTGATGGTAGAAGAAGTGGATCCTTCTGTGATACAGTACATGCTGGAGTGAAGCTTTGCTACTGATTGAGAGCTTTCGAGTACTTTGTTAAATTAATTAAAGGATTCACTGAAATGTATATTGAAGATCTGACACCTCAAACTGGAAAAAAATGGGGTTGGGAAGTGTGGTTTTATTAAGCTTAAACATTCCAGTTTTCTGTGGCATCTTGTGACTTGTAATTCTTTTCATGCCAGATTAATTTTTAGCAGGCATTAAAAAATGGATCACTCTTTCCTGTTCGCTTTTGTACTATTCCAGTGGGGATATAGGGTGACACTTAAGTCCTTGCAAGCAGGAGGCCCTGCAGTGAGTTCAGCAAGGTTTCTGGTTTCATTGCAGGAGCAACACTTGGTTTAACCTATTTTCTGGAGTATGTAGAAGCCGTTTTTACTGCTGTTCCATGCTAGTTCCCTGACATCCCAGTAAGGAATGAGAATAATCACTGTTACTAATTTAACAATTTTACAACAGTTATTGCAGGTGGCTAATTTCACATTTGTAAAAGTTTTAGCACCTACGGTTTCTTGCTAGGATAGATGGCTGCCACCTTAGTCTGCCTTTGAAACTGGCCCTAGGTGGAAGTAACAGGAACCTAGTGGGCCTGTGAGGGTTTTTCCAGTTATTATTTAATGCATTTCTGCAAGGAGACAGGCACTGTGCATGTATGCCATCTCCTAGCATAGCAGGGAGAGGGGAAGTTCTTAGTAAGACACATGGTTTAAAGTAAACAGAAGGTAGGCAGGAGATGGCAAACAGAGCAAGAAGGGGCCTAAAAAGTGAGACGACTTCTAAGTTGTCCATGTTTGTCTCTGATAATAAACTGGGAGAGAACCAGGTGCCTGCTGAGTCTTTATACTATGTTCTGGATCCAGGCAATCTTGTTTCACAGAAGTTTTACTCTTAGGTCGAGTTTCATAGGCACCTTTCTCTGACCACCGCGTGCCCAACAGGGTACTGAAGCTTGCTGGTCTTTTCTGGTCAAGATGAACTCCCCACTGCTCTCCTTTCAGCTTGTGCCATCTACCAGGCTCGATGGCTTTCTGCCAGCTTTTCTGCATCTAATGGGGGCAGCTTCAACACTCCTGTCCCTAGTTCTTTGCCAGCTGTAATCGTACCACCAGTGATGATTAGATTTTATCCAGAAGAACAGTAAAGCTTGGGCTTTTCTCCTCCTTCCCTCCTGTCAAGGAGTTTTTCTTCCTGCTGGAAGAAACCACTGAGGTTTTTGCTGACCAGGTAAGCGAAGATCAGTCCACAGGGTACGCATCCAAAGGCAATGGAAGTGACCAGCTGCTCTCTGAGGCCTGCTGATAAGAGGCAGAATGCTTTATAATTCTTCCTGGGCAGTTTGCTGTACAGTAAATGAGGAACAAAGTTTGGACGCAGGGTTTCCAGGTCTGTTTATGAGCAAGTTCTGGTAGACTCTTTCATGTGCAGAGTATTTGCCAAGTTACTTCCCATCCTACACGATGTGCCCCGCATAATTTAACAGCTTAACAACCTTGTCAGAAGTCTTTACTGGAGCATGAATGAACTTAACTGCTTTTTTTTTTTTTTTAATTCTTCCTGTGCCCAGATTTTGGAAGACGTCTGGGAAATTAGGAAAGACAAAGAGATTTTAAGGACACACTGTCTGCTTTGTTTTCAGAAGCATGGAAACAGAAAACGTATCCTGGCAGGATCAACTCCTGCAGGTCCCGAAGCAATCCGATGGTATTTTGGTTTTTATCTTCTGTATACAGTTCTGACCTTCAGTAAATCATGATCCTGTTATACCTCACTCAGATCTTAACTAATCATATCCTATTACAGCTACTTACAGAGTTTAAGGCTGTCAACAAGTCCCAGATAAACAATGTAAATAAATTTAGGCCTTGGGATTTATTTATTTTTCTGTTTCATGATGTTTTAATGCCACCGTATTCCTTTTTGGTTGAAAATCATCCTAGAGGTGGTGTACAGGCATTTGGCAAATTCAGATGAGCGTGGCCCAGCACGGGGAGCGTGATGAGGACTCTGAAGCAATTCTGCCAGTGAGATGGGCAGGAGCGTGGTCTATGCATTAGGGAAGAGGGGCAAAGCAGTGTCCCTGGCAGCAGTTTGGAGGAACAAAAGCTGGAGATGGAAGAAACTGCTGAAATCCTGTAGAGGAAGAAGCTGGCTCCCAGTCACATAAATGTAAGTACCTTCCCTTGTTCTGAGCTGGCATGGACCAAGTCTTAATACAGACTGGTCTGCAAAGGAGGCATCCCCGGTTAACCCAGCCTGAAGGCAGTGTTCTGGGAAGGCAACCAGTCTGGACGGTAGAGCAGTGTAATGGGCACACTCACAGGGCCCTGGTACCACCTCCTTTGGGTGAGCTTTGTATTTCATGTTCCTGATTTGTTAGACCAGTGTGAAGTTATCCATAACTAATGTATTTAGAGCCTTTTTAATGATTAAGAAACCAGCCTGGAGTAGGTGTGAAGTCTCATGCCAAATAAGCCTTCCTTGCAAACCAGGTATCCTTCTGTGTATTTACTAGGGGCCACTAAAAACCTGATGGCTCACTATCTTATCAGGTAATTTTCCCACAGTCTTTAAACTGGGCTTTAGGTGGGCTAAATCCTGCATCCCGGCAGTGGTACTGAAATGACAGGAGCCATGGCTGGGCAAGGAATTTAAAACCTGGCCTCTTGTATTGTAGAACAAAGCACTTAATTCATAATAGTTACTTTCACATTCCTAGGCCCTAAATTAATACTGTAATACTCGAGTTGCAAATATTGAAGGGAGAGGTTTACTTATTTTATGAGGCTGTTTCCATTGCTGTTATTTTTAAATTCATGGAAACGTTCCTATTAGACTCTTCAGTTTTATTAAAGCTTGTTTTTGCACCACACAAATGCAGGGACACATTTAACTTGACAGTAGTATTCCTTTAACCCAGTGGATTTTTCCAGCCACTTAAAAATATTTTTCTTCTGTATGTAATGCTTTATTTTGCACAAGGATGCAATTAAGACAATTTAATTCTTCAGATGTATAGCAAGGCCTCTCATTCTCTCTTAGGACAGCCAAAAGGTCTTAAAGTGTTTATTCTTCTCTGGCTAATTTGGGAGGGAGCAAATGTTATTTATTTACATCTCACTCATGGACAAGGCTGGGACTTCAGTATTGTTCAGGGGTGAGGCAATTCAGGGAGCGAATTTCCCCATCTCTCCCTTCGCCTCAACTCCCTTGCGCCACCAGTTTGGGTGACGACAGGGGGCTTGTGCAGGGGTTCCTGTGCCCCCAGGACTGGTGCACGGGACAGGCTGAGAGCTGGGGCAGCCCAGCAAGGACTCGTCCCTCTTCCACTGCTCGTTGCTTGCCGTGAGTGGCCACTCCAGGCTCCGGGTTAGTGCGTGGGCTCAGGGACAAAGGTTAGCCAGCAGCAACTGTTCTCTGGTGTGTTTGGGTTTCTTAACTGGTGTTGAAAATGCCTTTCTAGTAAAATTGGTGTTATTGCTATCTACTTACCTGTGGTGGTGTTTAGGAGCCCCGAGAGAGGAAAGCATAAAAGTGGCCCCTGCTGGACCTTCCACTGAAATGGATGGCTTAACTTCTGTTCCTTGGAAAAAGTAGTTGTTGATTCTCTTCCTTGGTCTATAAAGGACACTTTGAGATCTCATTTAACTCTCCTAAGTGGTAAGTAGGCTTTATAAAAGCTGGTTTGTACTCTGCAAGTACAGGTGGACTGTTAGCATAGCAATCGGTGAGATCTAAGAGCACTGCTTCCCACCTGTATTAAAGTAGCATGGATGATCACAAAGGAGGGATCTCCTCAGGGCAGAACCATGTCGAGGAGGCTTTATGCTGCATTGAACAGTAGTTGGAGTGTAGAGTAAAATGAAAATGCAGTCATCTTTGAGCCACTTCTCCCAGATGATGTGGGGGAAATTTCCATCTTGAGTCATATGTTGTGATCGGTGGAATAAAACATTTTGCAAAAGGCTGGAAAAATAAACAAAGTCATATTATATTCAAAGAACATAAAGGGCACTCTCATCTGATGCTAAATGTGGTCATGCTGCCAGTTTTGTTTCTTACTGGCAATAAAAACAGTCTCTGAGAGCTAATCTGTTTATAAGCTTCCATATTCTCCGTAGCCATAGGCTGATGTTAAGGCATAGTAGAAGTAGAGCTGAAGTAAAAGCTTTCTGTATCTATAATAAATATTCAAAAGCTTTGTCCAAATTTCACTAAATGAAGAGAATTTTTATTTCCAAGGTGTCTTTCTGTTGCCTGATAAATAGACCTAAAAATAATACCAGTGATTTGCCTTTTTCTGGCCTTAATACAGTGCCTTTTTTAACTGATTTCCTGAGAAAAAGGAACATTTGCCAGAAAAGGAAATAATCTTTCAAAATATCTTTCCAGATTAAAAAAAAAGAAACGTGCCTTTTAGCAGAACTCGCTTCTGAACCTAGCGTTTTAGTTGCGAAAAGAGATGAATCGTCAATTTCCCTTTGAAGCTGTTGGGGAGAGCTGACTGATCAGTAGAGCTGATAGCGGTGCAGGAAGACTCCCGGCACTCCTGCAGCAGTGACTGCTCTAAAACATCTGCACGTGTTACAGATGCCATTTCTGACACTGATGTCTGGTCCTAGCCCCAACGGCAAAGAGGCAAAAAGGCTCTTATTAACTTCAGCGCGCTTTGGATTAGGCCTTCTTTAATTGGAACCTGCTGAAGCGTGGTACTTTTACTACCTCCCTTTGAAAGGCAGTCTTTATGGATTTGGGGCAATAAAAAGGAAAGGGGTTTTTTTTGTGGGTGTAGCAAGCAGTCTAGGTTATGGGGTCCTCTTTTCACTGCCTCAAGTGCTACTTTGCACTATTCACTTCAAAGTAAGCGTCATGAGAAAGGAAAAAGAACAGAGGAGTGGAGCCATTCGGCAAAAGATATCGATATGTTTCCAAAACCGAGAACGTTTGGAGTACTGGAATGTGAATACTCCCCTAAGAGGTGGGATTTGATGGCTCAGGAGATTGTTAATAGATTCACAGAGTTTTCCACCTCGAGATCAAGGATCCAAACCCACGTTGACCCCAAAGAAATGTAACCTAGTGGCAGCCTGTGCAAAATGAACTATGCATTTTCTTTCTTCTATCTTTAGGACTTTCATTTCTGACCTACGCAGCACCAGCCCTTGCTATCAGATTTAGAAAAGGGCATAGAGGATTAAATGAGCCAAGTACTTGACCTGCCCTCTTCCTAGAAGAGGGACAGACCTGGGACGGCAAAGTAGGAACTGTGAATTGCCACGGCTAGTGTTAGTGTTCACATGGTGCATGCAGAGAGGCCATCAGCTTCCCAAGATGTCACCCAGACCTCCTCCACACCGACAGCAAGCTCCTTCACAGAGAGAGGACACACAGGGACCTCCTTAACAACTCCTTGCAGCATACACTCAAAGGCTGTTTTCACTTTTTGCCCAGTTATTGCTCTCCTGTGAGTGCTGTCATAGCCCTTCCTGAGGAATGTGTGTCTAGGTGTAATATTTAACTGCCCAAAGTCCTGTTTCTGCATGACAGAGTCTCTTCCATGAAGAGGTTCAGGGCAGGATAGGACAACACCTTAGCTGGGAGCACTGCCCACATACAGATCCCATCAGTAGTGTTTCTAGTTGAAGATACGTTTCCAGAGTCAGAGTTATTTTCTGATTAACAATGCCTTTTTTTTTTTTTTTTCTTAAATTCAGAGCTGAACCAGCACTTGCTTCCTGGTTTGAGTTCTGTGGTGGCAGGGTGAGTTTTGCTCCCGTGATCAGGATGCTTGTGCTTGGCCATTCCGCAGCTGTAAGTCAGCCTGCCCCACGGCGTGCAGCTCGGGCGCGGGCCCCAAAATTAGCCATTCTGACTTCCAAAATAAGCAAACTCTTCTAGCACCTGGGACATCTGCATGTTGCTGTTCACTGTGATTTCAGTCATTAGCTATTTTATTTTTATTGACTCTAATCTTCTGGTTTTGCACCGTTAATTTTGGATTATCCTGAAGGGTATCATTGCAAACTAGAGTGGAGGCATTTTTATACGCGCATGCTGAACACTGTTCCCTGGGAAGCAGACACACAGAGACTCTTACGCTCCGTTGATGATCATTTTGATTTTTCAGTCATCCTTTCTCTGCCAGAAGGGTGATGCTTCACAGTGAACACCAGGAAGGGTCTTGGCTGAGGCTGGTTGGGATGAGCCCACAACCACAGTCGCCTTCATTGCACCTTAACAGGAACGGCACGGTCGTTGCCCTTGAAAGCCCAATGGGCACCCAACAGCCCTGTAAAATAAAAGATATAAAGACATAATAACAGGAAAATAAAACTTTCAATTATCTGAGCAGGCAGACCTCAGTGATACTGCCTTTTATGAGGTAATTCTATTTTTATGGACACATTTGCTAGGCTTTATTTAAATAAGAAAGCAATTGAATAACTAGAGCATGTGGAGACTCCTGATAAGGATCCGTCTTTCAGGTTATTAAACAAACAGCATAGCAAGTGCTCAATTATTCTTCAAAATGCTTAAGCAACACCTTTTGTTCAGATTCCCATCTAGAATTACCTCCTAGTAAGTTGCCTCCCAGTGATTTCCAAGAAGCAGTGTGTGATCAGCACACACCCCTGTTCTGGATAATAAAGACTTCTGAGAAAAAAATCTCAACATTAACAAACAAGCCACGTAGGTACCTGGAAAATCAAGCCTTCTGAAGGAATTTTACTTGCCTCGCACTGAGCTCGCTGTGCCATCAGGTCTGATGTCTGCATGTGAAATGAGCCTCAATAATTACATACTTTTCCTCTCCATTGCTGGTCCTGACTTTGCAACATTTGAGAAACCACTTCAGGCTGTAACTTGTAGAGTGATGCAGATGACTGATGAGCAGAGTTTGACAAAGGTATAGCGAGCCTGAGATTATTTACTTAATGCACACTTGGGGTTTGCTGTATGAGCAACTGGCCATCACAGGGCAAGCAGGGTGGAGCACGGAAACCTCTGCAGGGCAGAAGGAGCTCTGAGGAGCATGGCCATGCTTCTCAGCCACAGCGCAAAGCGTGACAGCACAGGTCTTGAAGAGGCAACCAGAGGTTTTCCTTCTTGTGATATACATAGGTTTTCTCACTCAGCACCAAGTATTTAGGTCCCACAGAACTCTGAAAAAAAACCACCAAAAAATCCTGAAACTAGATATCTAAAGCACGAGTCACATCATAGAAGTAGGCAAGGGTAATTGCAAAGATCTGAAGAAAACTAGACTGGAAACAATGCCCTGAGTCTGGATGACCAGCCTGTTGTGAGTTTGAGGACCCGATTTTTCTGTTTCAGTGGGCTTTGTGTCACAGGTTGTCAGCTTCCCACTTCCACATCAGCTCGGGGCTCTGGTGAGTCAGCCTCCAGGCGCCTGGTAAAGACAGGGAATAGTAAACAGGTCAGAGAGGAATACGTATGCTTGAGCATGTAGAGGACAAGAATAAGGGGATTGGGAGAGGAGGGAATGCACACCAGAGCTCCTGGAGGGCTCGCTCCCAGCATCGCCCCATCCTCAGCAGTGCCCCAGGTCCCTGTCCCTGCCACGAGGCTGTGTGCCAGGAGACATGTCCTCTGATGCCAGCAGAGGCCAGAGCAGGAAGGCTTTTTCTTTCTCTTTTTTTTTCTTTTCCTAGGCGGACACAACCCGACACATCAGATTTCACCCTGAAATCCAGCTGACGGGCTGCCTCCAGGTTTAACATGCTTTCCTAGAAGGGACATTGCTCACAGGGCAATAGCGGCTGCTATTTCCAAAAGCTAATCCCACGAGGCATGCATCCTGGCAAGGTGACAAACCATGAGCGACTGAAGCAAAGTCATCACCCAAAAGAAGCTCCAGCAGGCGCCTGGCCAAGCACGGCCATTAGGAAGCACTTTTGGCCACAGCGGCTGCCCACCCAGCGCCGCTCCAAGGGGCGTGTGGCCACCACCACCTCCTCACATGGGGGACATGAGCGCCAGGCCGACCTCAGGACATGCGCCTTGCCAGGCTGGATGATGAGCCCTGGCCACCCCATCCACAGCCTCCTGCAGGCTGTTGGGCCCCAGTTTTGGCACATGTTTAACCACCTGAGCCGTTGGGTGTAGCTTTTGTGGAGCTGGAGAGCATCATGAGAAGGTCAGGCTCCATCAGCTGGCGAAACCTGCCTTCTGCCCTCAACAAGCTGGCAACTGAAATGTCTGGTTCCTTGGGAACCGAAATAAGTCAACAGAAGCATCAGCTGCTGTCAAGTGTCTTGTCTTAGAAATGCGGGTTTCTTCTCTTCAGTGGTGTAAATAAAGCACCTTGATCAAGGAAGAGAGGAATGGGTGAGTGCCGGCCCAATGCGGAGGCCGGTACTCCTGCTTGCTCCTCAGGATGCCCTTTTACTGTAAGCCCGAGGTGAGCCCAACCCATGCTCGTGGCCAGTTCTGCTCTGCCTCCCCCACCGTGGACATTCTCAGTGTGGGCCTCGTGGACCCTCAGGGTGGACCACGGTGGCATGTTTTAGTCCATCTTGCTCCTTCTCACCCTCCCCATGCGCAGAGACCTCCCTACTGGAGGGCAAAGTTGTGCATGGTGACATCACCTACCTGCTCCCATTTCCCGTCCACCCCACTGGGATGCACTGGGCACAGGAGTCATCTGGGTGCCTTCCTAGAGGGACTTGAAGGTGGCCAGCTGCCAGGCCAGACCAACGGTGCAGGCAGCCTGGGCTTCACTGATCTTAACGACACGGAAACTGGTGGCTGGGTGTGCTGTGTAAGTGCCCCGGAGCTCGCAGGAGCACCGCTCCGTACCTGGGTCGCAGTGTGGGCATAGCCAGAGTAACCCATACCCGGGTTGCAGTGTAGGCATGGCCGGAGTAATGCCCCCCCTGGCATACTGCTGATGAGCCCAGCAGAGATTCAGCAGCGATGAGTGTGGCCCGTTGAGTTGGAGCTACCCATGCGGTGGTGAATGCCACTTATCCCTGGAAAACAGCAGTGGTTTTCATTAAAAAAACAGCGTTTCTCAAATAGTACCATTGTATTCTCCTGTACTTGAGCATGCTGGCAAATCCTTATGTTTTTTAAGGGCCATTAGGGCAACCAGGTAGGAGTGCTGCACAAAAGTAAGCCAGAAGTGCAGCTGAGCAGAAGCAGCGCTGAAGGGCTGCCACCTTCGCTTCTGTGAACCCTCCTGGGAACATGAGCTTGGTGAGAGAAAGAGGAAAAGATGAATGGCACCGTTTGACAGTGGCTGTAACTAACATGGTAGGAAAAATCCAGACCTAGTATATAAGAGATGATCATACGGCATAACAGAATTGCTCATCTGTTAAGCATTACTAAATGCTTACTATACTAAGCATTGCCGATCTCCAGGAAATGTACCTAGGTGAAGCCGAAGATTTTTAAATCTAAAACTGATGGCATAAATCAAACCCTTCTTAGGCTCCTGCAATAAGAAGAGAAAAGGAAATTGCTTTTCAGCCCAGAAAGCATGCTCCTGGTAGCTGATAAACTGGCTGTGACTCCCTGCAGAAGGCACGATGGATAGCGAGAGAGCGAATATCAGAACTATGATGAGCCTCTAAAGGGACACAGGGAGCAGCAGCAGCTGCTGCCACCGCTGGAGGAATTTGGGGCTGTAGGAGATCCCCTTGGGAGAGGGGGCAGCGGGTGGGAGGGGGAACTGCACCCTGAGGGTAAGGGTCTGTAGGGTGCCCAGGGTGGAGCTGCTTAGCATCCAGAGGCTTTCCTGTGGCCCTTTAACTGCTTAACCCTGGAGGCAGAAAAGGTACCTAAGGAAACGCGAAAGCAGCAGTGCATTTGCACCATGCCAGCCAAAAGATGGGCTGAGGCCTTACCGAGGTTGTGGGTGAGGGTGTGATCCTGAAGCAAAGTAACCCTGCAAGATGGAGACCTGGCTTCATCCCTTCTAGTTTTCACCTGGCCAACCTTTTAGCATTAGAAAGCCAGAGAAGGATCCATCTAACTTTAGACATCTACTGTAGAGACACCTACACCAGAACTGATCCCTGTCACATCCTTTTATAGTCAAGGGAGAGAAGCAGGCACCTTTTGGGCCCAATTCTTCTACCTTTCCATATGTTTTAGCTAAAACAGGATGAACTCATGCCCCAGTGACTATAATTGATGCCTAGCTCAGCTGTAGGTATGCACATTAATTGAGATGAATCCCATCCCTCATGTCAGATTAAATGAATCCCACCCCAAAGTCCTGATTTTTTGAGACAATGTGGTCCATCAGGAGCTTGTTGATGGTTCTGGCTGCCAACACGGACAGGCCCTGCAGTACTGCTGCCACCTTGCCAGCTGTGGAGGGTCCTGACAATGGGAGTTTCAGGGAGGCCTTTCAGGGGGTAATAAACGGCTTGTGTATCCAATAAAAGGAAATTGAAACTTGGTAGACAAGCTTCCCTGGAAAAAGACCTACTCGATTTGTATAAACAGTTCACACACAGCAAGAGGGATTCTGGAACAAAACGCAGCCTTGTAATCCAGTTCTAGTCCTAGCTGTGTATAAACACAGAGTGGATCTCTGCTACAAAAATAGATGTATGAGAGGAAGCCAATAAAGACCAGGGTGCCTAACAAAGGTGATAAACTACCAAGCAGTAGATCGTATGTGTTACCTTAACTGAGATGCGTCACTGTCTGCTTTGTGAAGTGCCAGAGTAAAAATGTTCCATTTTGTGCCTTATATGAGAAGTTTGGTGGCTTGGCTTCCCCCCACCCCCCGCCTTTGTTGCTAGAATTTTAAAAGCTTGGATTTGGAATAGTCTTGCATTTCCTCATGTCTGTGTGTCTCACCTCAGTGCCATTAAAAGTCATGACACGTAATAGAGAAACAGCTGTGCAGGAAACTTCGGGCATCTGTTTAATATTAATTGCATGTATTCCTAAAAAGTCATAGCATGTTTTTAAAATTTCACTGCACATCTGGTGCGTCACTGCTTAGGGGTTTTTTTTAATAGTTTTTATCTGTGAGTCACTGAGAATTATCAGCCACAAGCTGGCCAGACAGCAGGGAGATATACAGGCAAGTGAAATGGAAGAGACGTTTCTAAATAGCTTCTAAAAAACCACAGCTCTGAACAAAAATGACAAAGCAACGCTGAGTGTTAGCTGTCCATCGGCAGACACCGAGCTATAGGGAATCTAGGTTTAAGGAAGGAGAGCATATTCTATTAATAAACACTGTAGGATTTAAACGATGCCTCTTTCATGTGAATCCTGTCCCAAACTGTAGGCTAGGATTTCTTTCTCAGCCAGAGGAGGATGAGTTCTCCTGCAGCCACTCAAAACCCCACAACTTGTCCCCTTCTGCTGTACCCCTTCCCCACTCTTAGCCCACCCTACTTGCATTTAGCCATAAACTGCTTTTCCTGCCGACTTGGCAACTCTCACGTCAAAGAAAGTGGTCTCTTGAAGATGAGGTGAAAGGTGTGTTCTTCAGCCTGACACGGCCCCATAAGGTCTCCAGCTCCAGGAGGTCCTCCCACCGCTCTGCCCAGGGGACCACGGAGCCGCAGCCTCCCCGGGGAGGGCACAGCAGCTGGTCCCACTGCCATCCATCAGCTCCTGAAAATTATGTGAAGTCTCTGAGAAGCTTTTTCAGAATGAATGCTGGATAAAGGGTTTTTGCACATTTTTTCTGTGTGCCCACCCATGAGGAGTCAAGGACCCCAAAAAGCGTCACTGTGAACGACTCTTCTTTTATTTTAGAGGTGTTTTTTCAAGAGCTCGTCGTGTATACCGCTCATGACAGGGTGTTTCCCGCTGTCAGCTGCTTGAAATATTTGCTGAGTGGTGACAGCCGGTAATTAAGTCAGTAACAAATGATGATTGGAGATGTTTATTAATGCATAAAGGACTAGGAGATGTATATTCGGAAAGACATGGCTTCATCAATGTTACAGAGCAGGTGCATCCCACAGCGAGCTCAGTTTAGGTGTGGGGTGCGTGTGTGCCTGGCGTTATCTGCCGGAAATGAGAGGGCGCACATGGGCTGGGGCAAGGGAAGGAGGGAGGGAAGCCGTGGACATGGCGCTCACCCCAGCGTGCTGCAGCAGGCACCCACACCCACACGTAAGATGGTGTCTATGGGAGAAGCATTCCTCAGTCCCACGCTTTGGTGGTTGGGAGTAAAGCCTAAAGAGTAAAGGCGCGTTCCTGTTCTCTGCTCAGAAGGGTTACAACTCGCCCCCTTTGAGTTTCTCTGAAGTCAACCTTTCATTTCATACCTTCCCCCAGCTCCCCCCAGAGGGAAGTCCTTATTTTGGGCTACACTTCACGCTTGGTTCCTATGTTTGTAATGGGGTGAACAGCCTTGAGCGCTGTGGTCCTCTTTGAGGGAGGGGAGCTTCTGCTTTGAAGTCGGTGCCCTGGGTGTCCCAGCAGCTGTGAACGGAGTGTAGCCCCCCCTCACACCTCTCCACTCACGGGTAAACAAGGGCAATGGTTTTACCCTCTTCTTGAAGATGGCTTTGCGTTTTTCAAACGGCAAAGACTTGCAACATCCAAGAGCAAGTGGGAAGGTGTGGGGTGGGTCTTCTCCAGAGGTGCAGGGACCAAGTGTCCGTTGTGTGATCATCTCTTTGTATGGCTAGCACATGGACTACCTTCCAGTCCTTGTTTTTCCTGTCTTAAAATGTGTGTATCTGAAAGGTCCCTTCCAAACTAGGCAATTTTCTATGATTCTATGACACCTCTGCAGTTGTATGCCAAACAAGTCTTAGGAACCCACAGACAAGATGAGCTCTGAGCCTGGGAATAAGAGAGGGGGCAAAAAGGGGGAAATCAAGCAGTATTGAAATGTATCCATCATGTGAGAGGGGAAAAGGGAAAGCTGCTTTGAGCCTCTGCCTGGGGACCCAGCAGGTGCCAGCTCTGGCAACTGTTTTGAGCCGAATGTGTTTTGTCTTGATATTTTTACAGATATGGATGAAATTTAATTCCTGGCAGAGCACGAGTACATTATTTGTGGACAGAGTTGAAGAAGGACAACAAAGAACCTGCAGAGCATTATTTTAAAATAATTTTAGTGAACAGCTGCATTCGCAGGCTGCAGAAGAGAAGGAAAAATCTCACGGGACTCTGGGCAGAGACTACATTTAACCACAGCCCAAACGCAGAGACCAGGGCAGCTCTTTGCACCACGTCTCAGCTCAGCACCTGGTTGTCCCTCCTGGCCCTGATCCCCCTCACACTGCTGGGGAGGGACATGAAGACAAGCCCAGATCGTGCTCCTCTCGTGGGGCAGGAGCAGGGAGCATTACGTGGCTGCTGCCGGTGATGTCGGCATACATCTGCTGAGCTGTGCTGGTACAGAAGGAAAGATCCTTTAACAAGATGAGGAGTTATCTAGGTCAGAATTAAACCCAGCCAGCTAAATCTCACTGAACACGGGGAGAAAATAGCTGTCATGGGCAGAAGGGCAAGCCTGACCCTGGAGCTAAGGCACAGGGGGGGACCCCAGCTCTCCTCTGCATCCCGGCTGGGGTGGGACACGGCAGAGCCAGGCTAAGGCACTTTGCAGGGAGCAAACTTGTGTGCTTTTCTAAAATGGAGCAACTGTGCTCCCTGCCTGGTGCCTTGAGGGCACAACCCCTGGCACTCCCTACATGATGAGCTGGTGAAGAGGGGCTGGGGAGGCTGGGTGACTGCCCCCACTCACAGACCCTCCCCGCTGTTGCCGGAGGGGATGTCCAGGCACATCACAGCACTTCTTTGCCCTGGGTGGGAATGCCAGTGAGGCATCCTGACCTTCCCTGGCTCAGGCTGGGCTGGGATCACTGTCCAAGACCTTTTCCTCAGTTTCACAAGAGATGCCAGGATCCACCCCAAAATCAGCGAAAGAAGTGGATCTCGCCAGGGCATTTACAACCAGGAACAGGTTAAAGGCAGGATAAGCCTTTAACCACCCACCCAACATGGATCTTCGGGTGTTTTTCTCCTCGCCGGCATGCCTCACCTTAAAGCAACTTTCTGCTAGCATGACTTCACCCCGCGCTGCTTTGGCTGCTGGCAAACAGCAGCACGCTGCAAAAGCTCAGAGCCCGTCTGCGGCGTACGGCTCAGCGCAGAGGGACGGCCAGGGACGCGCGGGCACAGCAGGGTCGGACAGCTGGCATCGCCACACTCGGGCCACCACATGCCCCTGTGTCCATGTGTGTGTGCGTGCGTCTACATGCACAGGATTTCCACCACACTGACGTGTGTGCGAAGGGGCAGAGCTGTAATTTATAGTCTGGGGCCGTTCGCCTTCACGCAGCAATTGTTCTGGCAGCGCAGGACAACCACGGCGGTGCTGCCAGGAGGGGAGACACGGCTCGCAGCACACAGAATCCTGCGGGACACTTGGGTGCAGAGCGGGTTGGGTGAAGCTGGGGGGCGCGGATGCCAAGGTGACGGGAGTGGGGGACCCCCCTGGGGCACGGTGCGAAGGCGAACGCCGAGCCATCGCAAGAGAGGGAGCGAGCAGCGCCCGGCGCGCAGAACAAGATCTGTTCAATTCCATCAGTCAGCACTCTCTTCCAGAAGATGACCTATTGAACATTTCCAGGAATAGCTGTGCCAAGCCTGTCGACTGTTTCTTGGAAATACACTCAAGAAAAATGGCTTCCTTCCAGTAGGGATCTGCAGAAAGCCTGGACTGGATCACGGCTGCAGTCAGACACCCAGACGGTGATGCTGTCACAGCAGCTCTTTCAGGAGCGGGGGATGCAGGGAGCCGGGGTGGGGAGGGATTTATTTTCTCCCCTTTCTCCTCCTCTTTTCACATCAAGTGGGGCGAGAAGGGGTGGTTTATTATTTATTTCTGCGGATCGTCTCAGCACACTAGTATGTTTACCCTTACTTGCCGTCTCCAGCAGTAAGCAGATAGGAAAACCTGTGGTGCTGCACACGGCTGGGCTGTCAGCCCGGAACGCAACCTACCTGGGCTATTCCACCGGCAATCACTACTGCCTGCTGCCAAGTCCGGCACAGGCCTCCGCAATCATAACTCGCCCCCGGCGTGGTATTCTTGGAATTCCCTTATTGCCTTATTGCTGTAATTAAGGCGATAACCCACAGTTATTGCTGTGGCACCAAGGTTTCACGCCCTGCACCAACAGTTGCCTGGGTGGCAGGGTGGGGAGCGGGGCTGAAACGTGCCCTTGGGAAGGTCCTGTTGTGGTGGCCGTGTCCTGGCTGGAGGGTCCCACTGGCTCCAATCGACCGGCAGGGAGAGCGGTTGCAAGTCGCAGGGGGCAGGTGGTACTTGCTGGGGCCTGTCCCCCCCACGCACACTGTCACCTGCACCCCTGACACTGCCAAACACACCCCTCTTTTGCCGGCTGGAACCAGCAACAGAAAAACCAGGGTCATGCACCAACCAGAGTAGAAATTTAAGGTGATTGTCTTGCATTTACACATTTATAATGTGGTACCAGTGCAGCAGATGGCTTTTGCAAAGTGGGGGTTCGAGTCCCTCTGCATGTCTCACCGGTCCCTCACCACCATCATCCTCCCACGTGTGTCTGGGTGAACAAGACCCCATGGAAATGAACATTTCCCCACTGCCAGGTGAAACCGGGCAGAAGCTGCTCTGCCGTGCGAGAGAGACCCTGGAGGTGCCTTTTGGAGTTGCTCTGGATCGACTCCAGATCTGGATTTGCATTGGGTCCTTCCTGGCGGGTTGCAAATAAACCAAAGTAATGGGATCTGGCATGACTTGGCGGACTGTTAATAGGATATAGAGTCTTTCATTTCTGGGTCATTAATTCAAACCAGCCCAGATCAGTAGTGGCCACATTTTGTTGCAGTCTAATAGCTGCATAATAACCTCTCTGAACAGAATTAGGGAGTCCATCACCACAATTTATTTTAATTATAATAACTTTTGTTGGCTGTCTCAGCAAAGAAATCTGGGTTTGAATATGCCCCGAAGTGGGGGCTCCCTGGAGAAGGAGGGGCAGGAGGTAGCTCTTTCTGCAGCAGCGGAGTGCAGCCCCCGGGGCTGTTCCTCCGTCGCTGTTTACAAGGCCAAGTTCCCCGGCGTGCAGAGAGACCACCTGAGCAGTAAGCATCTCTGTAGCTATTAAACACTGGGCTCCAGATGTAGCCTCCAGCTTAGAAAGTCCCCGCAGACCCTGCATGACTTGTTGGAAGTGTAGGATCACTCTATAGTTGCTTGCTTTCTTATATTCTTTCCAATGCATCTGTCACTGGCAACTCTTTGAGTCAGGACACCAGGCTGGCCGAGTCCAAGTTTGACCTGACAGGGATCTTTTTTCTTTTCTTATATTCTGAAACCCTCAAAGGGGACATTAATGATATGCAATGCACTTATCTAGGATCTATGGACACTTTTACCCCTAAATTCACACATGCGCTTGTATATGCTCAAGCACATCCAGCATTTGTCTGCATTTTTGGAAAGACCCAGTAATTAAAAACCCCCTTGAATGATTTATAATTCCTTTGTGAGGAAGGAGAGCTATACTGCTTTTTTTCTCTCTTTCTGTGTCAAATCCAGTTAGCTGGCAACCATCTCATTTCAAAAATTAACTAAAATAAGCTTTCTGTTTTCCTGGGAGGAATATTTTCATGTTTCTTTCTGGGTGTGGTCAGAATTTTTGGCAGCACTTTGCTGAACCGAAGCGTGTGTCTGACTAATGCAGCAAACAGGCTAGTGCACCGTGCCGTTTGCAGGGATTATTCATTTCATACCATCAGGTCGCATCATTTGTGATTCATTGTAGTGATTTCAAAGAGCCCTGGAGCTCGATGCTCAGTCCGCTTTAGATGTAGATGCTTTCAATACATGGCAGGGGGGGCTGGGAGGGGAGGGGGGAACGCTATGAGACACATGGATAAAATGTGGGTGCTGGAAAAGGCCACCGCCTGAGTGTCAGGGATCTATAAAGGAATTTATCTAAAAGGACAGCTTTTCATCAATGGCTTGTCTGCAGCAGAGTCATTTGTCACAGCTGACAGTTTTCGCTTCATTGCATCACCCGCTATGCCACTCCAATTCTGTTTGGTTTTTTTTTAAATATTATTATTAAATTTATTGTTCTTTCAAAAGAGAGGCTGAAGTACTCTCTACTAAATGAACGAACAGAACCCTGAGCATCTCCTGGCTGACTCACCAGCCTTCTTCTGAGTGACTCCAACTCACCCACCGTGGTGTCTGCTAGCAAGGGTTGCGTTAAGCACTTTTTCTTCTAGTTTTCCTGGTCAGGAGGATTTGTTGTGGGTATTAGGCTGCACCATTCTATCTATCTGAGTGGTATCCAAGCCTTGCCCCCACCCCTTCCCCTGTGTTGTACACTCGCTGGCTATCCATCGTGGACCCGGCCTTGAGCTTTAGCACCTGCAAGTGAGATTCAAAGAGTGGAAATGAGATGGAAGAATAGGAGTTAGACCCTGGGGACCCTCTTTTGAACACAGGGAGATTTTAAGCCCTCTTATTCCCCATAAGGCTCCATTCACATTGCATTAGCAATGCAATGGTGTAAATGAACATGCTTGTGGCATAGGGGACTGCAGTTTTGAAGGCCAGCATTCCCAGATAAACAAGAGACACTTGGAAACTACTTGCTATGTGCAAGCAGCTCAAGCTGGGCACAGAAGAAAGCCGATCGCTTGCAAACACTTCAAGCACTGAAGATATTTGGATAATTCAGAGGTTCACATGTGGGTGCTATAAATTTTGATAAATTTTGGAAGACCATAACCAGGAGATTAGAGATGTTTGGAAACCAGTGGTAGTAAATAAATTAAACAACTGCAAACCTAAGTGCCTGTCAAAGCATGAGTGCCACAAAGCATGTAGCTACATCTTAGCTCTATTAAGACAATCAAGAAGCCTGTGCCAGTGACAAAGGGAAATAAGCCCTTCAGTGGACAAAAACTTAATGGGGTTTGCAAAGCTATTGCAATTTATTGTGGAGGCTGCCATTCATTTGCCAGAGTCATGAGTATGAAATTAAGCTATTATAGGAAACTTTCCTGAACAATAACAGCACAATCCTCTTGCAAAAGCATGATCAAAGTAGACTAGTAGCTTAACCCATGAGTATATGAAGAGTCCTGTGCTCATTTTGGGGAAGAATATCCTGATTAAAACTGCCCACAATGCCTTTCACTACCACCAAAATGAGCTGTAGACAGCTGTTGGGTCCTCATGGCCGACTGGATCATGTAAGGCAGGAGCGCTGGTACCCAAAGGCTGAGGCTGGGGATGCTGCTGGAGCATGGGCCTCGCCTTGGGGCAGCCCCGCTCCATGTCTCTCTGTGGCACTTCGGGGCAAGTGTGATGAAGGAGGCTGTTTCTGGACCCAGTGTAGGTCCAAACAGGGCAGAAAGGCAGCCCTGCACTGGGCATGTATGAGGGGTCTCTGAGCGGGGCAGGGTGAGGCAGAAGGTAGCTGTGAGAGTCGCACACGGAGATCATGAGATGTGACCGCTCAGATATAGCGGGAGCAAGGCTGAGGCTAGACTGATGAAAATCAGCATTGGTGGCTGCCTGCCACTGTACTTCCCAATTCCTTCAGCAGCCATTTCCTAAGCGTACATGAAGATCCGCCCTCCAGGACTCTCCAGGTTTTGTTCTGGCTTAGATTTAACCCAATGAGATTGTAAATGGCTCAAAACAACCCTTGGGCTAATTTCTGAAGCAACCAGCAAGAGAGCTAATTGTACTGACCTTGGTGACAGTGTTGGTAATTTGATCACTTATTCCCTGAGAACTACACTGAGATCAGCAACTCGTGTCCCATGGGTGATGAAACAGCCATCCTGGGAGACAAACTTTTGGTCACCACCAACAAATCCTGGCTTTCAGTCTTCAATTCTGCCATCTGGTGACGTGACATTGCCAAATCCTCATGGGCGCCATGGGATTGCTCTGTACACAGTCTAAATGATGTGTAGGCATATCTAGCTAGGTCAAGAGAGGCAACCCACAAAGTGAAACAGCCGTGTCCCAAGCCTTTCTCTTGACTGTACAACACATTACCCTTAGCATATTGATCAATTCCCATTTAGGAAAGATGTCATATGGATGTCTTCAATGTCTCCTGCCAACTCTTGTGCAAAACGGCTATTGCGTATCTCTCAAAAGTTGGTGCATTTTAAGTGGAGGTAGGAGTGCTCAATGATCTCCAAGGCACTTTGTGATCCTCCACTGGTGCATACTACGAAAATAGACTGTATCATTGTTATTTGAGCACAGATGTGAAAATTGTTTCCTTGTACAAAGGAATGGGCTAGACATTTTGATTTTTCCCATCATTTAAAGGAGGAGACTAATTCTTTTATTCTGCCTATACACCAGATTGGAATTCAAACCTTTATCAGAGTCTTCCCTGCAGTAAACCACAAATGCCAGTTCGCAAACTCTTTGCAAATGAAACCAAGCTCTTTATTTTATTCCATTTTATGTTTAGCAGTGAAGTCTTTTGTTGGCTGATTTCCTAAGGTAATTTCATGTATGGAACTGTGTTGTCCCTATGCGTCTGTCAGCCTGTTCTTCCTAGATTTGACCGGGTTAACTAGATTCTGCCATATCACGGAATTTCAGAGTTGGAAGGGACCTCTAGAGATCATCTAGTCAACTTCCCTGCTAAAGCAGGATTGCCCAGAGCACATTACTCAGGGCTGCATCCAGACAGGTCTTGAAAGTCTCCAGAGAAAGGGACTTCACAACCTCCCTGGGCAGCCTGTTCCAGTGCTCTGTCACTCTCACCATAAAGAAATTTTTTCTCATATTTGAATATTTGACAGCAAGACAGAAATCTCAAAGATTCTGCAAGTCTTGGGATAACAGGCAGCTGTGGAGAGGAAGGAGACACAAATTCATGGCCTTTCTGAGAGGAAAGCTTCTATACAGTGGAACAATTATTTTATCTAACATTTATAGCTCTATACAGCATAGTACGTGCTGTCTTCTCTCCAGGTCGCAACCGAGGGACATTGAAAGCAGTTGATACAGAGAGGGGAAAGAGTGTGAGGGGATCAAGGAATCTAGGAGATGCTGAAGGAATTGTAAGTCTCGTAGCAGGGGGTAGTGATTGGAGCTTAAAGATGGGAACTAGATTTGCTGTGGCACAAGGGGACAAAGGTGGGGGAAGGAAGGGACAGAGAATGCAGATCCCCAAGGAAGCAGCATGTCCTCTGCTCTGGTGCACCTGGAACAACACATACCTCTGACACGCTTTATACTAATCTTCCATTCCTCATCTCTTCCCCACCAAGCAGCAACTGCCCATAGGCCCTATCAGAGGACTATCTATTCATCTCCTGTTAGCACAGTTTGCTATATTCCAGACACCTATGCCTAGCTGCCATTGACATCAAATCACCTGTGCACCCTATCCTATAGACCATACCCTTCTTCATGCAAACTGTGATGTTCATGAAGTCCTCTAGGTCCACATGCCTGAAGGAGATCCTCTTCGTGCACTCCTGCAGTTTTCTGTTCAAGAGGGCACTTCTCTCTGCAGTGCTGCTCCTTTCTGGGCCACCACAGTTATGTCTACATCGGCTGGTGCGAGCTGCCATAGGGCTGCTCTCAAGACCAGACTTGCCAACGCTGCATATGAGCCAGCGAGACCAGCAGGAGGGGTGGCCAGGGCTCCTTCTCCCAAACACTACTGCCTGCCTGGTGGGGCAGAAGGCAAGGCCAAGGAAGCGCCAGCCGATGCCCCTTCAGAGATCTGGCTCCCGCCTGGGAGCTCATTCTCTAAACAGCTCCTGTTCCCAGTGCCCTTTACTGTTCCTCGTAAGGTAGTGCCTTAATTAAAATCCCATAGTTTAGTCTGGTAGGTTACTTTTTAAGTAGTAGCTGCTTAATTCAAGCTTCCTGATCAAATAACACTTGGGTCGAAGGCGCTGCTGGAACACACTGGGCTCACGTCAGAGCCCAGAACTGCATGACTGTTCGTGGAATGAAGGCTCATTATTATTATCTTCCTGATTTCCTTTCTTTTTCTGCTTTGCTTTTATGGTCAGCTTGAAGTGTAATTTTGAAACTCGGTTGTCTTTTTGTGTACTCACGTAAGAATTTTCTGTTTGAAGTGTCTTAGAAAGAATTGCAGAGATGTGCTAATAATAACGAGGTGTTTTTTAAAAAACAAGCTTGGCCTAAAACCAGAGAGGTTTGAATGCTGTCAACGAGAACAAGAAGTGCTTCAGACCTGAGGCTCATTTCAATGTTTGTTGGCTCACATCTGACTAGCTCCGAGTCTGGAATGAGAACTTAATCTGACAGGATGCTTCAGGGGTAAAACCCTGGGCAATGGCTTCAGGCTTTCACCATGCTTCATAGCCCTTGGTGTTTTGGAGCAGCAGATACTGTGATGCGATGTCTCACCCTGGCAGCCCACCCACCCTCCCTCTGCACGGAGTGGCCGTGGCCGTGGGCAGTGCTGGCGCAAGGCAGATGGCATGGGGAGCATGTGTCCTCCTCGGGGCCCCAGCGCTGAACGCAAGTCCAGGGACACTGCCGGGGGTTGGAACCCCTCTGCCTCCTCTGCCCTCTCCTGCTTGACGCAGGAGGTGCTGCACCAAGATGGCTGCTGGAGGCAGCTCCTGAGATTCCTGAAGCTATTGCTGCCTGCTTCTTGAAGGAATGCGTTACCAGAATGACTTACTTGTTAAATTATTGAGAGTGGTGTGCATATGCACATGTTGTACCACAAATGGACATAGAAAGTCATAGACATCCTATCTGAAAAATATATAGATTTTTTTTTTCTGGTTTTCCATCCTTTGAGATTTTTGTGTTTCGTGGCCCAAGAAGATGGCATCTTCCCATTTCAAACCATGGACAGCCAGAATACCTTAGGCTCAAGTCCCCAACAACAGGTTTCTTGTGTTTCTCTCTTCCATTGCTCACACTGTTTGAGTTGCTGCTTCCTTATCCTGGAATTATAAAATCTGTACTTTAAGTCACTGAAGCAGGTAGCTAGCTCAGTGAACACAGCACAATGAAGTCTTTCTTTGCTTTGGTATGGATAAAGAGAAATTAAAACAAGGGAGACAGAGACAACACACAAGGAAAAGGCAATAACTGCTCCCTTGGCAAACAAGACACACTTACGGAGAAGGTAGGAAGTTTTCGCAGAGTCTCTGCTCAGATGCCTCGTTCGCTTGCTCGCAGGCCTTCCCCCTGCCGAGCAGGGGGTGCACCTTCTCCCCCCTCAGCCCTACGTATGGACAGACCCTACAGATCCAGGCAGACCATGCGGGGGAACACGCTGGGCTCTGGCTGCCTGGTTGCTTCCATCTGCAGCGGCCGGCCCTTTCCCCAGGTAAGCTGTAGGCTGCCGCAACTTTGAAAAGCCAAGGCGCTTGTCCAGAGGCCTTATTGCTTTCAAGGCTCCTGCATTAACTTTGCAGACACCTGTACGCCCAATAATTTGTGGCAGCATACATACATGCCAGTGAAGATGTGAAATTGCCGTGTGCAAAGACTTTTTATAGCACTTGCTTCCTGTTCCCACACGTGCTGGGCGAGGAGCTTGCCCGCGCTCCTCGTCACCGGGAAGGGGACACAGCAGTTTTGTTAGCCTTATCAAGCAAGAAGTTGAAAGTTCGTGCTCCCATCCAGCTTTTGCAATGGTACAAGTTCAAAAAGTAGCTTGTGGAAAAAAGAGCAGGCAGGTGAGCCAGCCTGGGAAGCAAGCCACACCTGCCCAAGGCTGCAGGCGGCAGAGGGAAATCCACAGCGATTCTGTGAAAGCGGTCAGGACACAGTGACGAGAGAAGAGGAAACCTTAGTAAAGCAAAGTTCACGCCCCCCCCTGCAGAAGAGCATGTCTTCACAGTCAGGAGCGAACAGATGCCAGCAAGTCCTCGTCCCCAAGCCCTGCTACTATAACAGCGTGTCCCTGCACTCCCGCCAGCTTAATATGCTGTGGTCAGTGCTGTGCTAACAGAGGAGTGATCCCGAGCTGGCCGGCACCCTGGCAGAGGAGGGGGACGCTGTCTGTGCCTGCGCATCTGACACACTGGGGCTGGAGCAGGCGAGGGACATAATACACGCCAGGGCTGCTAGTGCTGGGCCTGTTCTCTTGTTCCACCGCTGCCTTCTTATTTACCTTCCCTCCTGACGCTGCTTTCACCCAGACTGGGCTGGTTTGGGTCTCAGCACACTGGCAGCAAAGTGCAACCCCTTGGTTGTGCCTATGGAGATAGCAAGGGCTCGAAGGGCCACCTGAGTGTTTGGGAAAAAAGCCCACATGGACTATCTTGTAGCTCACTTGTGGGGTGGTCTCTAGACTTCTTATATACAGTGGCTCCCACCACAACCAAATAATCCACATCGATTAAAATAAACACAGGAGAGGGTAAGGATCACAACCACTGCCTTGTGAACTTGCTGATCTTTGGGGGAATCTTGAAACACACGCTGCGTTCAAGAGACACGAGAGTCACAAACTGGCACAGAGTGCAGAGAGCCATGTCTCAGGGAAGGAGCTGGAACCCATTAGTGGTAACTGCTTGAACAAGATTCCTCTATTCATTCCCAAAACCTGCTGGCTCTCTGGAGAACAGGAATGTTTGCTTTTACACTCAACAATTATCCTCTCAGATAACACCATCAGTTATGCAAAATTGCAATAAACTTTTTTTCCCTTTAGGAAATCGGTAAAAACTGATGCTTTCACCAGGCAAGCTCCTCTATTTAAAGCTAGTGCTAGCGAGGCAAAGCAGGCTGCAGCCTGAAGCAGCAGCCTGAAGCAGCAGCCTGCCCCTGGACCCAAAACAGCCCTGCTGCCTCTTCCCCCAGCAAAGATGGGGAGCGGTTTTCCAACGCTGAGCTTTTCTCAAGCCCTGGGTGCCATCCTGCCTTTGTCCCCCCCAGCCCACAGCCAGGCTGTTGGCCATGGCAGGCAGTGGGAGCCTCCCCTTGCCTCTCAGGAAGCCTGAGCCTGAGCCCCAGCCCCTTTCACAGCTTCATCAGCTCCAACCCCACCTGTGCCCACGGGGATGCTCAGGCATCCCCCACTCATGTTTCAACAGCTAAAGCTCCTTCCACTCCCATACACAACATCATTTGTAAGCTCTGCCCATTAGTCAGTGAGGGTGTGCACCTCTTATGGTTGCACGTGTGGTTTTCCACTGAGCGCTTTGCAACTCCGACTACCCTCTGCAGCAGGTCTGCACGCCAGAAGCACTAAGAGAAGTGTTTGGTGCTATAAACTTGCCATGTGTACTAATTCAGAGATCATCTTTACTGTCTGTCCCCACCTCATACAATATGATGAGAGGTGTTTAACTGCCTCCCAGCCCAGCTGCAGCCCTGAATCAGGACTGTTGCATTAGGAAGAGCAGCAAAGAGTGGTGAGGTGGTACCTCTCAGACCGGTCTCTCCCAAAGCACAGGGTCCTGCCTGCACAGGGCTTGTTTGGAGGAGTATGGGAGCTGCCATAAACACACTTTCCAAAATCCTAGGCTCAGCCCTGCCCCTGTGGGGTGGACAGGAGGCAGCACCCCCTGCCAGGTAGCAGAGGGGTCCCAGCAAATAGTGGAAGGTACTGGGAGTGGTTGCCCCTATGTGGAGTCATTTCCCACATATGGCATGGGCCATCACCCTGTTTTCATTCCAAGAGGGCCAGAGATTGGGCAGCTGATGCCAAAAACGGCATGCAGGTTTTCCCCATCCAGCAGAGAAGCTACAGAGAAATCCTCGGCACCACTTCAGTCTTGTTGGCTTCAAATGAAAGCAAGAAGAGACCAAAAATACTCCTAGAACCAGCTCTTTAAAGGTGTGCAAGTGTCTAGTAGGCTTTAAAATCTGCAAGTGGTGGGCACATTTCATTTGTTTCGAAACATATTACATGTCTGAAATCCTTAAGAAAGGCAGGCTTTCCTGATATAATTGCATCTCCTATGGTTTTAATTTTTCTTTCCTCATACATGTTTATGTCAGTAAAAGCTTTTGCAGGGGCAGAGTTCAGTTGAGAAACCGTAGTTTAGCTGGTCCTACAGCAAAACATTCCATTTTTAGCACTTTGATATCAGTATAACTATATGCAGTCCTTAGGGGGTTTGCTGCAATTACCAGCTTAAGACTGGTTCTTGAAAATCTCTGCCTCTGAGATGCAACTCTGCCTCCTGTGCTTGGATGTTCCTCTCATCCTAACAGGCGGGTACAAAAGTTGAAAAATCCATCAAGAGTACACAGACATAAAAATAGCAAGAGCATGAGTAGAGGTAAGTTCTTTGGTTTCCAAGTGCTCAAGTGATTTTTGAAAATGGCCCTTAAACTCAGCAGCGGATTTGAAGCTAAACTGAAAGGTCTGATGCAACCTGAAAGTGGAAAAACTGCAACCCACAGAGGTAAAGCTGTAAGGCCGTAATATTGATGGCCCAAAGCCATCGTGGGTCAGGAAGGGCAGCTCACCCTGAGCTATGACAAATCACTAAGACAAGTATTTTGGTAAAAAATTGCCCTAAGTCATAACTTACTTACGGTGCTGTTACTGCACAGCCATACCTAATCCTGTTACAAAAGATTCTGTGAAACACAGTAAGAGACTTTGAACCTGATCGTGCCAGAGGTAAATTCAAAGAAAGATTCTTAATTTTCTGTTGGGAGGACGATGTGCAATAATGCCTCCAATCAGGAGCCTGAGAAGGAGGGGACTGGGGGAAGGATGAGTAATTGCAAGAGGAGGTAGAGGAAGGGCATTGCCCGTTCCTGCTACTCCACTGCCTGGCAGGTGGGGCAGGCTCCATATAACTCCACTGTAGTCTTTTAAAAAACAAACTTAAAGAAAAATAACCCAGGAGGCCCATCACACATTAGCCAAAGTAGTAAAAACCTCTGTAACTTTCTGCTCCCTTCAGGTCACCAAGTCAGCCAAGCCTGGAAGAGGGTTGAGTAACAATAATGGCTTTTTATCGTTAAACCCTCTGACCAGCTGAACTGCAGAACCGTTTCCAGAGCCTCAAGGCAGGGAAGGGGTGGCCAAAGGGTGTGTTTTGGTCACGCAGGGGCAGCTAACCCAAGGCAGAAAGGCAAACCACGACCTGGAGGCCCTTGTGATGGATTAGTGAAAGCAAGCCTAAAATACCACCAGTTCTTAGTCCCACATGCAGAGCGTGAGAGCACAGCTGGAGTGATGGATATCTGAAGGGATTTTCTTACCAGGTAGGTTTGGGCTGGTCAGGTGCCCCCACAGCAGCTGACATCTCCAACCCACTGGTGCTGCTCTGGCTTATGGCTTCACCCAAGCTACAGAGAGCAGAGAGCGTGTTGCCAAGCTGTAGCTCGTTTGATCTTTGGCGATGGCTGGGGCATTGCCAGCAAGGCAAAAATCCTGGTCCCCAGGGCCCGTTGCTGAGTGCGGTGTTGGGGGGTGATGACTGTGAACCACATTACCTATGTGTCAAGTTTTATTTGTAACCAGTGTCCAAGGGTTTTTAATGTCCAAGGATTTGGTCTATGTATCAAAGAAATTTAGGCCACATCAGGGAGGTGGAGGGCATTGCTTCACAGTTGGCTTTCACTTTAAGCAAATGGAAATGCAAAATCTGACAAACTGAAACACGTGCGAACATGTGATTCTCTGCATGAAGAAAAGGAGAGGTTTGTAGGGAAAAAAAGTTATGTGAAGTCACTTTACAAGGCTAGGAATCCTAAATATATCCCAGGACAGGTAGTATCCTGAAGAACAGCCAGGTAACTCTTCCCCCCAGCAGCACATCCTAATCCTCATCCCCAGGTGAGGACGGGTCTGTCCCACCTGGAACGGCCGTCCCTCTGCTGAGGCTGCAATGAGCTGTGACAGGCAGCTGTACAACCGCCTGGGAGAGCCTGTTCCTGTGTAAAATCACATGGAGATGCTTCATTTCCATCGGATGAAGAAACCTTAGGATGGATAATGATTTCTGCCATTAGTTGTTTGGATGCTTTTTGGTTATTTGATTATGTGTGTTCTTCCCAGTCCTCTGCGGTGCAGACTTCATTATTTCACTTCCTTGCGCTGAGGTGCAGCCTCGTGGAGTAAATGCTCTGCTAACATCAATTAAATTCTAGTAGGAGTAAGCTTCCTTGATGGTAAAATTAATGGCCACATTATGGAGCAAATGTGAAACAACTGCACATAATAGAATTATTTTGGATTAGTGCTGCTACAACTGGCAGCAGATAGCCAAGCGCTTTCAGTACTCAAAATTACAAAGCCTAGTTATCTTCTTTGATTACAAAGCACAGGGTATGAAATGAAAAACAATACCTAATATTATTAGCTTTCACAGTATGAGTATGTTTGGGGGGTTGTGTTACCATAATTTTTATCTTAATTTTTCTTGTACAAATAGTGTATAGAGTTTCTACTAGCACTCACCAGGGCTCAAGGAAATGCAAATGAAAATATTTAATAGAAATGTGGCTCCTCAGTTTCCTAATTCTCTGTGTCTGTGTGTTTATATGTGTGTAGGAGAGAGAGGACATGCGAGTGCCCATTTTCTCCTCACAGTTACATTTCATTTATATTCATTTGGAGCAAACGTTTTTCAAATGCAATGAAGTGCACAAATCAGGTTTTGTTTAAAGCAGCTGTGGATAAATGTTTCAGTTTTTGGAAGATGGAGAAATCAACTGAGCTTTTCAAAATGTATGATAATAAGTTTTTTAAAATCTCTGGTTTGTGTACGATGGAAAGGTTACAAACGCTCAGCTGTGTCTGTCTGCAGTGCCTGTGAGAAAATGAAAATTAATAGTATTTAGCATTCGTTTGGAAATGCATTTAGCAAAATCAAATGAATGATACAAAGATTGGAAAGCCTGAATGCAAAGCCTGAGTCCGTTTCAAAAGCTGTCTTCTAACTTCTGCAGGAAACACTGAGGGAGCCATTAATGTTTTAATTGTTAGAATAAACCTAGATAAAAATCTGCTCAGAAGCGGTATGGCTATTTATTTTTTTTAATTGTGGCAAGGCACATGTCCAGCACGTTTAGCCCTGCCAAGGGAAGGGTCCCTGGGGAAGGGGTTCACTTTTAGTGATGGGGACAATAGTGCTCTTGTGCTTTCACAGGGTGGGATAAGGGACCATGGGCAATGCCTGCTTCTAACAGGGAACAACCTGGTCACTTTAAATTGCCCCGTTTGCAGGAGAAGGGAGTGAATGGCACATCGCATGGAAAATCTCAGTGCCAATTTTAGCTCAGACACTGTTACGTGGCCACCGTCAGTGGGTATGTCCAGAAGAGACGGAACATTAAATTTTGGGGTGCCTTGCTGGTTACCACCCCCGTGGTCTCTGGGGCTGCTGGCCAGGGAGCTGGAGCAGCCCCCTTGCCACGACAATCTGGGTTTGTGCAGAAGTAGGAGTTGGCCTGCATGGCTGGAGAAAAGGCTTATGAGCTTTGCAAGACTCGAAGAAGGTGTCAAGTTTAGAGCTGTGAAATCTTTCCAGTGAACTAAGGAAGTTTCCCAAACATTGAAATAATCCCTTATTTCCTTTCGAATCCTTGGGAACTGGTGTTTTCTCTCTTTCACTCTGAGTGGAAATGCCCTCGATTAGGCAAATCAGTCTGCTGCAAACCCTCTTCTCCTTTATTAGACGCCGGCAATTTTGTGCCTTTAGTAGCGTGGCAGATGGAGTTGCAAAGCTGGAGCTCCCGTGTCAGTCCAAGGAGACCACATGTCTTCTGGATGTTATCCCTTGTCTGCAAAACAAATATTAGAATAATTCTTTGTCTTGTGTGTTTATGAATTTATGATTTATTAAGATTACGAATAAATAGCAGCCTTTATCCTGAAACCCATGCCCAGGTATAGGCTTTTTCACTTAAAAGCTTCTGTTTTTCCTGTAGCGGCACCATATTGGGTTTTTAACCCACTAACTAGACTGAAGGCTTCCTCCACGCAGCCTGGAAGAGAAGAAGCTAACAACATATGTCATGGCCCATGTTAAATCAAAGAGAAATCAGGATATACAACTCCAAACTTGATTCCAGCTTCTGTTAAATCAGAATGGCCCCACTGCACAATTACTAATACTTGATGATATTTGACTACAGCACTTCAACATAGCTTCCCCGTGTCATCTGTTACAGTTATAACACTCACGTAATTTTTGAACAATAGCTATTGGGTGTGATTTGGCAGTTGGAACCTCAGGAAGCCATATATTATCTAGTATAATGGCTATCTTGGATTGCAGCAGCTCTGAAAGCTAGCATAGGGGTTATGATTTAAGGCAAATAATAAAATCCATTTATTGCTTATTAGACATGAAGCAATAACATTTCTGGCATTCCACCTCCCTGCTGCTACCACGGCCTCTCCTGAAGCAGAGGCAACATGCCGTTTGAATTTAAGGCTCTTTCCTAGCATTTTTAGAAGAGCGCTTTCCGGTGGTGGCCGTGCTCAGTGTGGCTGGGTCCCTGTGCACCATGACGTGGCACTCAGGCTTCTTCCCAAATGCATCTCCTCTGCTCCCCTGCTTTGCCTGCTGTAGTAAAGGAAGGTGCCATACACCGATCCCCAAACTCGGCTGTGATGGGGGGCAGTGGGGATGGGGATGGGGGGCTGAGAGGTGGGTGGTAGGCAGCTCATGGCTGGCTGGCATGCTGGCATGAAATCATCCTCTGGGATGTGTCGTCTGGGGCATGATGTAGCTGTTAGGACTGGCATAGACAGCAACTAGAGTCTGGTCTGGAAGGCACCACCACGTCTGGTAGAAAGCCCATTTTAGGGACAGATGCGGTCTGTGGTGTTGATAGTCTTTCTGTCCTCAGTAATTGAATTACCGCTGTTATTTAGTGTAGAAAACCTTCAGGCACATCCTATGACTGCTATTAGAAATTAATTGAGGGTTTTAAAATCCTGCCTTTGAGGCCATTTCTTTCTCATTGTCCATTTTTCTTCCGGCATTTTTGAAGAACTCTTTCCATTTAATTTGCCCACATTTCATCATCTTTTATTTAATGGATATTATGTACCTGTTACGTAAAGCCAAATTATTTCTGTGAATTTGGCATTTGATTGTTTCTTATGTTGAGAAAGAATCCAAGTGTGAGACAACCGACCAGTTAACACGCTCTGCCATGTGGGTGCTGCTGCAGGACAGATTCTGCTCTCATTTTCACTAACATAAACCAAGCTGGTTTATGACATCTACTCATGGTATTCTGTATTTACATCAGATGGGAGGTCCGTTATCCTTTGAACTCCATCATAATGTCAAAGAAATAAGCTTTTGAAGAAAAAAACTCATTTTTTAAAATAAAAAAGTATTTTGAAAATCATATTGGAATTAAAAAATACTTTATGTACTTAACAGAAATTTAACTTGATGTACTTTCTTATTCAGGATTCACGATGTCCATACGTTAGCTGCCAGTGCTGCCTCTTGCCGGTTACCATGATCTTCTCCCAGCACAGAAACTGTTCAGGATCTGATTTTCCTTTGAGTTTAACCCCTCAGATTTCCATTCACAGTGCCACACACAGTGTACATTTTAAATACTATAAAAGGTATTAATAATGCCTGAATCTACAAAGCAGAGCACAGAAAGAGAAAGGATAGAAAAGCAAAATATAATTTTCCCTGTTGAAATTTAAGTGGCACAATGAGATTAATTCTCCAGCTCTTGCGAAAAGCGTCATGGGATCTTTAAAGACAACAGAGAAACCAGGCCAAGGGCCTTAAGTCCCTTCAAGAGTAATGCTCCCTTCACACCATATAAACCATATAAAAGAATCACCGAGGGAAAGCCTCCCAACAATTTAAACAGCTGTGCAATACGTAACCTGACGCCGGGAGGGTTTATGTGTCCATGCACCCAGAGCATCCTCCTGATTAGTGCCGAACATTGTGCAGCGTGTTCCTGCCAAAGACAGACAGACGCATGACGCCGGCGGTGCGTGACGGACACCGCGCGGCGGTGAGGCCACGCCAGTGGCAGCTGAGTGGGGAGAAGGCATCACCTCGTCACCGCAGCCTCTTGAGCAGATGTTTGCGACTGCCCAGGCTGATGCAGATGCATTTAATGAGATTAACTCCCCAAATGAGAACTCTTCAAAAGAAGTGTATGAGTAGTCACCTTTATTCTCCCCCTACTGAGATGCATCATCTGCTCGGGACTGAAATAGAGGCACACCAGCTCGGGCAGCCCCAGCGCCACTGACAGCTGTCTCTCTGGAGGTCTCTTTGTTGGCCAAGTGAAACACTGTGAGTCAAGCTGTCTTTCTTCCTCACCGCTACACCAGGGCTGGACCCTGACACAGAGGTCCTTGTACCCCCTGAGACACGGGCCCTCCTCGCCCCTGCAAGACGGATGTGGGAAATGGAAGCCTTTCCAGAGCTTAGGAGGGAAGCAGGGGTTTCCTCCTGCCCAGCATCGTGCTGTGGCCAGCGTGTCCTTGCCTCCAAAGGGCTACGGGCTCCCTCAGCCAAGAGAGGAATTAATAGTTGTGGGCGATGCAGACAAAATTCAATAGGCAGTGTTGACAAATCACCAACCCGAGCAAAACCGAGATATGCCCAACCTTCGGAGAGAAAGGGGAAGCTTATAATGTCATCACAAATGCAAAGGACAATGGCATTGCCAGATTGACAGGAAAATCAAGGCGAATTTGCACATCTCCAGATCAAAGGAAGGAAAGTGAGAGCAGAGAGAAATGGGCCCAGCAGCAGGGAAGAGGCAATGGCAGGGGAGCTCATCAGCGTACCCACGGCTTGGACAGCTTGCAACGGCCCTAGAGAGACAGTTCCTTGGATGTAAGTGTTCGCTCTCACTGTAAGTAGGCCAAGAGCTTGCACATCAGAGGGAAAGCTATTCCTGATGCAGTCTTAATTAACACACAGGTGTTAATTCAAAGAAAATGACAGTAGCTGAATATTAAATAATTAGAGGCATCCATATAATTACACTCATAAAGGGAAAATAAAATGCTGGAAAGTGACATGGTTCTTGTAAAAGAGATTCTTTAAAAGAAGTTCTTTAAAAAAAGAGACAAACAGGTTAGTTTTAAAGGCTTTAAAATTAAAATATTTTTTTTAAATCCCTCGAAAGTCGCCTACTTAAAACAGTTATGTAGTGTCGGAAGATATGCCTAGGGCTGAATAAAAGGGAACCAGACAGGGCAGAGGAATGCCAAGTGGCAAGATTTAAGAGGTAACTTGAGCCAGTCCTTCAGCATTTGGAAATCTGACCCTACTGAGAGCAATAAACAGGATTATAAATTATGGTAGGTGATAAATTAGCAGGAAATCAGAAGGATCAACGTAGGCTTGAAATGAATATAGCCAAAAAAAAAAGTAAAGATAAAAAGATGTTTCCTTTAGAAGTGATAGTCATAGGAAAGAAAGCACGGGGCTGTGAGAGCACCAGGGACTGAAGGAAGCAGTGAAAGTAAGACAAGGGCATTTTTCAGAAAAGTTATCTTTCAATGCAAGTCTTTACTGCCAGTAATATTGGTCCTGTTCCTAAGGAGGAGATGAAGCTGCTGAGGAGGTATCACAACTGAGATCATAGAATCATAGACTGTGTTGGGTCGGAAGGAACCTGTAAAGGTCATCTAGTCCAACCCCCCTGCAGTGAGCAGGGACATCTTTAATTACATCAGATTTCTCAGAGCCCCATCCAGCCTGGCCTTGAATGTTTCCAGAGATGGGGCTTCCACCCCCTCTCTGGGCAACCTGTTCCAGTGTCTCACCACCCTCAGTGTAAAGAACTTCTTCCTAATGTCTAATCTAAACCTACCCTGCTCTGGTTTATAACCATTGCCCCTTGTCCTATTGCTACATGCCCTTGCAAACAGCCCCTCCCCAGTTTTCATGTCGCCTCCCTTTAGGTACTGGCAGGCTGCTATGAGGTCTCCCCAGAGCCTTCTCTTCTCCAGGCTGAACAACCCCAACTCTCTCAGCCTGTCCTCGTAGTGTGGGTGCTCCAGCCCTCTGATCATCCTCATGGCCCTCCTCTGGACCCGCTCCAACAGGTCCATGTCCTTCTTGTGCTGAGGGCTCAAGATATTGGAGCAAAAGATAGTATATCCAGGAATGGGAAGGTGCTCCACTCCTCAAGGAGACTGATGGACTGAAAGAAAGCAAACTTTTTGTGTGTCTGAGGACTTCAAGTGGCAAGCTTATCCAGTATTTACTCCCACACAAGGAAAAATCTGGCGATGATCACTAATTGGCACATTTGTTCCTCAGAACTGGTTGAAACTATCAGTGAAACTAGAGCAATGAGATGTCTGGAAGCAGATTAAGTTGTTTGGATTTCCACAGGAATCTAGTCAGGTCTCACCCCAAGCAGCTAAATAGTGAAAAAGTGAGAGTCAGAGCATTATCATAAGCTGAACATTGTGCGGAGGCAGAAAGCAGTGGGTAGGGCTAAAGATGTATTTTCCTTATAACAAAATGGTGAAAGGCAGAAGATCCTGTCCTGGTGCCTGTGTATCAATGTTTTGGAAAGCAAGGTGGGTTGTCAGGTAACAAAATTACGGGTGATTTAAAGAAGGAAGCAAAGAAAGATTAATTAAACACATGACATTCTTGGCAGATGCTCGCCTAATCCTTTTTTAAAAGCTCCAGTGATGGAGACTTCACTGTCCCCCTTTGCCAGTCTGCTCCAGGGCTGCACAGTCCTTACTATTGCAGAAATTTTCCTAATGAGTAACCTGTTGTCTTTGCTGTGATGCCTGACATTACTCTTTATCCAACCCCCATCAGACACTGAGAAGATTGTATTCCTTTCCTATGACTTATCTTTTGCATATTTAAAGAATTATTTTTATGTTCAGTGACTTACGTGTGTCTAAGGACTCATCATGAAATATTAGGGTCTCATCATCTCTCACTGGGGTCTCCTCCATACTGAGCCATATTCTTCTGACCCGTCTCACTACTAACCCCTAAAAGGCAAATCCTTCTTGAATCACTGAGACCTAAAGGGGACACAACCTTTCCAGCACCACATACAGCAAAAGAAATACATCACATTTCATGGACTGGTCATTTTTTTCTATCATAACACAACTGTTGCCAAGTTTGTGTCTGAATTCTTGACTGGTAGTGAATTTGCAGATTACTGTACCCTTCAAGCTGCTTTACCCTGCATTAATGTTCTGGAGTTTGCTATTCCTATTTAATTACTAAAACTTTTAATTTATCCCTTTTCAGTTGCACCCTATTTCGTCCAAGCCATTTCTTCAGTTTGTCAAGATCGTTATACCTTCCCATCTTGTCCTCTGTCATCACTGCAGCTTCTCCCAGTTTAGTCATTCGTGTAATTAAAAAGCATATGTCTGCTCTCTCATGTAAGTAACTGTTGAAAGTCTTGAATAGTGCTGGACACAGTACAGGCACTGCTGGACCTCAGCAGATACTTCTTGCAAATTTGAGAATAAGCTGTTGATCACTGTTCTCTGAGTACATGGCTTTAACCAGTTATGGTACTTCCTAACATTTATCTACTCCTTTTTTCCATGATTATTTATGGGAATGTCATGCATGAAAACCTTAATAAACTAAAGGTATGTGTCATTAACTTCCTCCTTCTAACCAACAAGACCTGCTGCCCTGCCACAGAGAGTAAATTATATTAGTTTGACATGATAGGTCCTTGTTAGATGTCATTCATCTCGTTTTTATCTTCCAGATGCTCCAAATTCTTTGATTTCTTGCTTCAGAATTTTTCTATGAATTGGAGAAAAGATGATTTTCCTGTTCCCTTATAATGGTGAGAACTAAGCCGACCTTTTTTTTTTTTAGGTTCATGATTTGTCCAAGTTTGCCTCTGACACTCAGTTCTAGCCGTCCATCCTCACTGGAATAGATCATGCTTTTGACCTTACTGTAACATTCAGGGACTTTCCACTTTTCCTCAGTCCTTTCTCTCTTACACTTATTTTCTATGTTTATCTTGACTGCTAGATCTCTGAGTATTTTGAGGACTGCTTTCTTAAGTTCATTCTCTTTATTTTAGTCTTTTCTTTTCCTGCTTTTCCTAAGGGTAATAGGATTTGTCATATCATGGTGACAGTTGTACAGGGAGCCTTCACTTCCATGTTCTTCTATAGAATCAAAGTAAGAAGATCCTCTCTTCTAGTTCCTTTCTCCACCCTATGCATTAACAATGCTGCTCATGACACATCACAAGATCTTGTGGACTCTCTCTACCCTGCTATTTTCCTCTTCTAGGAAGTGTCTGTGTAGGAGTTAATCTCATTAATAGCAGGTCTAATAGCAAGTCTTGCGTTTTGGGTGGTTCTATTAGTTGCTGAGAAAAAGTTGCATTCAACCGATCTTCCTGCTATTGCAAAATCCTGCTGTGCTCATGCCTATGTAAATCTTCTCCTTTTTATTTACCCTGCAATTTGATGTCTGTGAAAGTATAAGGGAGATCTGGATTGTTTATGTTAGGTAGAAGATGTGGGTAGTTCTTTCTCCCTTCTAATAATAGGTCACTGGCATGTAAAAGACTAGAAATTTGAGACGGATAAAAGGAACCCTTTTCTTCTACAGACTTATAATTTGACCACTCATTGCCATGGGAACTCTTTTTAGCTGAGATACAAGATTCAAAAAGCCACACGGGGCATGGATGTGGATAAAGTACATTTCCAGATAGCATGTGTACTGCAAACAGTGTCAAAGAAAGATGCTAAATCTCATTCTCCAAGATTTGTGCCAGTTTCTAAAGATAAAGTGCCAGAGTGACTCATGAGGCGCTGAAGTGGCTTACCCTCCCAAGATAAGCAATTTTATGGAGGAGCTAAGGAAGCTTTCTGAGCCCCAAACTTTGCCACATGTGGCACATTTCTGACCACCGGTGGTATCAGGGCAGCACAGTCGGGCTGCTCCTCCCAGCCTCAGCACAGCTGCATTTACCTCTGCACCCACTTACAGCTCTTACACCTTCCCCTGAAGCATTTGCTGCCAGAACTTATGGAGGACATGACAAGATTTCCAGGCTGAATCAGAGCAGGATCTGCTTTCCTGTTCCTAAACTTCAATAACTTTTTGGCAGCAGTTACCAGCCTTTTTTACTTACAATCCCACTTCTGTGTCACTCATCTACTTCTGTTTGCCCTTCCGGACTTGTGAGACCTTCTGCAAGATCTGCTGTTTTATGGCATCATATGCTTCCCACATTCCCTTCCTCCGCATCCACATCTTTCCTGCACTTCCACCTCGCACTGCTGCTCACATCCCTCCACTCTCCGCAGCTCCCTGGCTGCTCCCTTCCTCTGTTCCTCTCCCACACCTCCGCCTTACAGATGCTGACATGCTTCCTTCATTTCTGCTTGCTTGAGGTACCCCTTTACCCCTCAAAACTCTGAAAAAGTCTTGCTGCAGTTTCAAAATCCCTCCAGACTTCCCTTTGCCCCAGCCCCGCATCCCTGAGTGTGCACTCCCAAACTGTCCAGCTCCTCTTTGTCATCACATTATGCCAGGAGTGACAAAACTTGCTCGTGGAGGCTCTCAGATTTCAAGGACTTAAGAAGCCTGTGTCAAGGGAAGCTGGGATTTTCCTAGCTTGTTTTATTGGAGAAAATTGCAGGGAATGAAGAAAAAAGGTGGGGCATGGACAATTAAATTTGATCATTTATTAGGAATGACACTGTAGTGTAAGGAACCCATAAAGCATATACATAAGAGCAGTAAAGAGCGAAGGGCTGCAGCTTCCTAACAGAAACTTTATTAAGTTTGAAAGTGAATGATAAGGGTGTTAGGATGGGATTGCTCTCACTAGAGTCTTCATCTCTTTTAACAAAAAAGGGGTTTTTGTCTCACAGTAAGTGACTCATATCTGCAGGTCTAGGTGCAAGTGACTGCTTCTTAAGTGGGACAATGCCAGCTGCGGGGGCAGGAGCGATGCCTATAAATTCCCTTGTCCTGACCCCCTCACTAGGCCCACCTCTGCACAGACTAACAGTTTGGTTTCAGGGAAAGGAAGGAATGGTATTATTTAGAAAATAGTGTAGAGAAAGAAAGCTTGCAATACATTAAAAAATGCTTTTGCTGGCTCTGTTCTTGAAGAAGAGATTTTTCCTGACTTAGAAACACCTACAATGGCAACAAAGACAAATCTCCTAGAAAATTACTGGAAAAAATGTATAAGGAAGAGGCTGATTAATTTCCAAAGTAATTTTCTGGGAGATTTCTCCTCATTGTCATTGAAGGTGTTTCTAAGAAAGAGTCTGATTAATTTCCAAAGTTAAAACTGCCCTTGTTTCGACAGAAAATCATGTTTGCCATGTTTCCACTCTGGTGATTTACATTTTTCACTTTGGGCAGAGGCCCAAAGGATTTACAACTTGAGAAAGGATCTTCCATCTTCGTAGGAAGTTAAATCATTGGCACTGCTTCAGCTTTTGTGTATAAAGGAGATTAACATCATATTGACGTATAAGGTTGAACGAACCACAAAACAGATGTTTGGATAGTCAACTGAACACTGAACCCAATGGAAAAATTCCATTTTGATCAGTTTGAGGTAGGCCTAGTCGTCTTGTGGCTGTGCAGGATACTAAAATCTGGACTTTATAAATGAAACACTCATTAAAAAAAATTCCTGGAGAAACACAACTGCTTCAGGCTTCTCATTTTATTTTTTTAAACTGCAATAATCTCTGGCATGGATGGTCTAGCCCAAGTGGAATACATTAACATTAGTTATTCTAATAATTACAGATTTTCAGATGATAGCCATCTCCTAATCACAGCTGGTTCCCATCTAAAATACTTCCGGTGTCATGATGTTATCTTTTCAGTGACTTTTCACAGAGGTTTCTCTGAGACCGAGAGTGGAGGGCCAGTGGGTCCTGCTATGGAGAAGTGGTTCATGGCTGGACGTTTACTTCATTCCCAAAGAATACTGTGAGGGATGTCAGTTAAAGCAGTGGATAAGAACCGGGATTTACCAAGACCGGTCTTTACAAATCACACTGGACTAGACTGCTCATCCCCACAGCACAGTCATGCCTTCAGGTGGTTACAGCCAAGCAGCATAATTAGCTGCTGCTGCTGCAGATGTGATTTCCCCTTCTTAGGCTCGCCGTGCTTTATTGGCTTTTTTCAGTCAGGTATTCTAATACTTACCAGCTTTACGGTATATGGCAAATTTCCATCCTTTCCATGCTAGTCTCTTTACCAAGTGGTAGCAATGAAAATCTTGGTTTTTTCTTACCTGAAAGGAGATTACAGCACTGACTTTTTTTATCTCACTTACGGGGCGAAGGGGAAAGGATTGCCCCTCTACCAAGTTATTAAGGCCTTTGTTTTAAGCGCGTTTATTATTGCTCACTTTCTCTAACATAAGGAGTTCATAAGCTGCAAGAGCAGTGAGGCAAACAGACCTGTAGTGTGCATTGATCCTCACACATTGTAAACATTAGACGCTTGGGTCCAGTCCTTGCTCAAAGCCCTTGTAGGGATGGTAAAGCATGTCACTACATCTGCCACTCTTTCAGCCCGAGTTGGTCAGGTAAGAGGCGAGAAACAGAGAACCAGCAAGTGTCGGTTTTGTTTACCAAGAATTTTTCAAATATGTGGCACTATGAATACCAGCATGTCTCGAATTACAACATGGGCAGATTGTGTTTGTTATGGGAAGCCTGGAGGTGAATCTGACCTTCAATCATTACTAAACTGGGTAATGGAAAAAGCCTAAATTAAGACTCTTACAAGGAGCAAGAGAGGTGGTGGTTTTTTGTAATTTGACCTGACAATATCTGTATAAGCAGAGGAAACACATGATACAAGCTGCAATTTTTTATTAAGCCTCTGAGTGTTAGCACTGGCATAAAAAAGAAATTGTGCCTTTGAAGTACCTCAATAGATTGAGATACTTATTTAGACAAGGAATGTGGGTTGTAAGATGGGGAAATGGTCAAAAGCGAGTCTTCCTCTTTCGGCAGCACAGCCTCCAAGTTCTGCTTTAATTGAGGATGTTAATTTTAGGCCTTTCCTTCAGCTACAAAATTTGCAGATGTGTTGACCCTCATTGATCTTTGAGATACTCTTAGGCTTACACCAGGAGATACTCTTAGGCTTACACCAGAGACAAAGATGGACCCAGCGTGTGCAGAATCCTCCATGAACATTATTTACTTTTTTCTTTCTGTTGCTCCCTTTAGGTTGAGATTCATCTCCCCCAGACTTCAGGTGATTTAGATTAAGCTACTCATCTGCTACTGTTACTAGAAAGAGAGAGATGCCAACCACAGGGTGTATGTAATTCATGTCACTTGTAAGTTTAATTTCTCATCAACCTAAATGCAGCCTCTGGAAGTGACTTTCCCTCTTCACTGACTTTGGGCAGACCATAGACCCATGAATTTAATTAGATGGCTTAAGGTAAATTTGATCAAGGAACGTGCTAGTGACCATGATGACTTTATGCTTTCTTTTCCCCAGAAGTCAGAGAGCTGAAAAGGAAAGACTGTTAGTGACATCCATGGTACTCAAAGGAAAGCTCAGACTACAAACCTCATCAAGGCAATTACTTTTTGCTTTTTCTCCTCCTTTTGTACACTTCTCCCTTGAGGTCTGCCAAATTTTACTCTTTATATTTCATGTCCCTCAATTTTCTGAAATAAATACCTGTCACTGGGCTGGAGATCTGCCATGATTTCATGATAAGTGAGCCCTGCTTAAACAACCCGTTTCATCATCATCTAATTTTGATTTCTACTGTCATTTTGGTCTTTCTCCACTTCAAACGCTTTAGCAAGCATGCATGTTATCCCAGCAAATATTTGTTTTAGGTCCTAACTGGAAAAGCTCCTTTCCATTCCAGGGATATTTTGAAAGTCTGGAGGTGAGTCTGGGCATGTCTACATGGATAGGCCCAGACAAGTACCCTCATGCTCTGAGCTGATCGAATGGGAGCCAGTACTGGTCTGGAAACCATCGAGCCACGTTCCTGCAGCTCTGTGCCCAAGCTAACATGCCCTGCAGAGGAGACCACTTCTATCTGCACCCATCTGTGTAGACATGCCTTATGCATACAAAGCACTTAATATTGTTTTTCTCCTGATGCACAAACATACACATGTACACACATATGCATGCGCACACCCCCATTTTGTACACCTATTACAATCTACAGGGGCTCAAGTGGCACCAAAATATCGCAGGAATTATTTTTTTACAAAAAACCAATGCCCTCTTTTGAGTGAAAAATCAATTGGAAAACAGCCTATATCTTCTCTTTGTGAAATATTATGCTGGCAGATAAACTAGATGACTTGATGATGCGTTCCATCTCTAATTAATGATTTGCTATGTAAGTGAAATTAATTGAAAGCCTGGCACTTGTAAACTCTTTACTCCAGGCAATACACTCCAGAAGGAATTAACAGAAGAGAAGTGTTATTTCAAAAGGCAATCTTTTCCAGCTACATCTGCATTTAAGGTTCTCTCTGTGAACTCACAGACCGTATTGAAATGAGCAAAGGGAATAGAGACCCTGAACTTACCCGTGTGCAAACAGCATCTTGCTACGCAGATGCAGACTTATGGCCTGAGACCAACTAACATGGTTTTTTTACGGCCCTTGCTGCCTGCCCCCAGATCCTCAGAGGAATTCTGGCTGGTGCAGACTTCCTCCTGGAGCATTAGCAAAAAGCAAGCTGGAGCAGTGGTCTCACGCCACCTCCAAAGAGCAGCTCCCCTGGCCCCATGTGAAAACCCCTTCCTTCTGACGCTGGTGTCCACATGCCTCTCCTTCCCGACCGGCTGTGATTAACAGCCCTTGGAAGACCCCAGGTGTTCTGGGTGCCTGACACTAATGACTGTGGACAGCTATTTTGTGGAACACAACTGGGATGGGAAAAGCCTTGTATCCTTTTCCCCCTTTTCTCACATAAGTGGAAAAAGAGCCTTCAGTAGTGCTTGGGAAATTACTTTTGCACACAGTGCTCTCATAGACTCTGGAGGGCGTCTACTGATATATGAAGTGGATGCCTATGGGTATATTTCTATGTTTTTGGATAAACAAATGTAATGGATACCTTCATTACTAAAAGTCTACTCCAATAGCCAGCGGCGTATTTACCCACTTTTGTTTGCAGTGATCACTGAATTGCTTCCCCATCTTGTAGCATTTAAACAAGCATTTCTCTGTTTATGCTGGTGGAGGTCCCTCTGTTTCTAAGGGTTTGTATACAAAAGGAGGGAGCATTAAGATAGGGTATAAATTTACAGTGCTCTTGGGGTATCCGCACTTGATAGAAAACCTATAAGGACGGAAAATGTGAAATTATGCCTGGTGGAATCGCCTGTTTAGCTAAATCTGGTCTAACTGTGGATAATGCCTTATTCAGATGGCAATTTTGGTCACCTGGCAGATGTTCATGTGAGTTCACATAGCTTTTGAATAATTATTCCACAGCTTCTCATCCCATTTTTAAGGCATGATTTCCACTCTCTCCAGTCACTGTTTTTCTTGGCCTTTTTCCAGATGTGAGTGATTTGATAAAATCCCTGTTCAAATGTAGAGTTCTGCAGCTGTAATCACTTTTGACAGCTTGCCCAATAAGATAAGCTGATCTCCAAATATTAAAAAGATTGCACTGATATGAAACTTTACTCCATCATCCTTTGAAAAACAAACAATACGCATCTCTCCATGAAGGGCTGTTCTTGGAAAAAGAAGATCTGATTTTTAGCACAGAAAGCTGAGGGCAGTAATAACAGCCTGGCTTAGTTTATCTTCATAATGTCAGTGATGCCATGGCTCTGTATTTTTAAGCCAAAATATCCCTTTAAGCCATTGGTAAGTCTGAGAACTACTTCTGTACAAGGACAGAGATTGAGTAGATGTATACTGATATTTGTACGTCACTCCAGCACTCTTTGGCAGTGTTATTAGTATCTGCAACATCCAGACTTCCCTTTCCAAAGCTGCTGCCTTCCTGAATGTGCACATAAAAAGGCTAAAAAGAGAGCCTTAGGCTCGCACTTACTCAGCGGTGTTATGCTGGAAATTCACTGGACTTTAATGGTCGTACTGACATTGCTGATAAAGAATCAGGTAGTCTTACCATGTTAACTATTTCACATAAAGACAGAACCTTTCAGGCTGCAAGGGACCTCAGGAGGTCTCTAGTCCAACCCTTTGCTCAAAGCAGGGTTAGGACTGAGGTTTAATCAAGTTGCTCAGGGTTTCATCCACTCGGGGCCTTAAAAGCTCCAAAGATGGAGACTGCACAGCCTCTCTGGCAGCCACTGCTTGACAGTTCTGATGGAAGAAAAGTTTATCCTTACATGCAGTCTTTGCATTGTAGCTCAGTCTTGAGTTCCCTGCTGAGTCAAGCCAGTTTCCTGATACATCTACTTGTTTTCCTGCACACTAGGATGGTTTTGTGCTTCGAAGAGTTTGTCAGTAAAGACTTGCCAGTTCTCCCGAGGGTTTTTTTGCCCTTCAGAGCTGGTTCCTATGAGATCCAACCTACCAATTATCTGAGGAAATGGAAGTCTCTGCTCTCCTGAAGTCCATGGTCTTGTCTTCCTTGCTCTCTTTGGTATCTTTAAGTCTACCCTGAAGAGTCTCCACAACCAACCCTGCCATTGATTATTACTCTGGTGTGAATGCTTTGTGGATATCAGGTCCAGGGGGTGAGTGTGTGATCCCAGGATGGCTTATCTAGTACCTCTGTCAAGCAGTTGGCCCTGACATCTTCCAGAAACCTCCTGGCTTGCTTGCATCTCCCTCTAGTTCTCTTCCAGCATACATCAGGGAAGTTAAAATCTCCCATAAAAAGCAGAGTATGTGACCCAGAAATATCTGTAAGTTGTTTACAAAAGGCTTCATCTTCTTCCTCACCCCAATTAAGTGGTCATTAGCAAACTCCCACCAGACTGTCGCCATTACTGATTACTCACCCCTGTCCTGACCCACAAGCTCTCACACAGCCTACCATCTGTCCCATTGAGGAGCTCCATATATCAGTGCTGCTCTGTCACATGTATGCATCCACACCCTTTTGTCTCCCTGCCTGTCTTTCCTGAAGACCTGGTATCTGCCCATCACAGCACTGCAGTTGTGTGAGCTGTCCCAGCACATCCCAGTTACTCCAATAATGTTGTAGTTCCTCTTCACCAAACAGATTGAGGATACACAACCTGGTCCCCAATGCCCTTAGCCAGCACCCCAAAATCCACGTGCTCTCTCCTGATATGCTTGAAGTCCCTGGCAGTAACAGCAATACCCATGTGGAAAAACAGCTAGGGTAATAGGCTGAGGCCAGATGACCCTTGGTCATGTCTGCAGTGTCCCAAGCACAGGTCAGGTTAGCAGAGACTTCTGTCTCCTGCAGCAGAGTGTTTCCCACAACTATCGATCTCCTGTTGCTCTCCATGCAGATGCTTGGTTGAGGGCCAGCAGGCCATGGCACCTCCCTGAAGGGAAGTCATCTCCCCTGGTCTCAGGGCAATGCGCTGATTCTGTAACTGCAGAAACAAAGGCCAAGAAGGACCCTTACATAAGATACCTGAAATGGTGCAGCCTTCCCCATCTCACGAGCTTCCATGCATCAGCCCTCTGTGGGCTTTCTCCAGCTGTACTTCCCAAACACAGACTTTGGGCTCCTGGCTTTGCAGGGTTTCTGCAAAGTCTCTTTCAGTCTCCTCCTGCTGACCCTTACAGATGGTGTGTGCCCACTCGCTTCCTCTTGGCACTTCTCCTTGCAGGCCCAGGAGGCACATGGCCCATTCCCTCACCCAAGACTGCCCTTATATCAAGTTTTTCTATGAAACATCTTTTTCTTCTCTCTGAAAATCTTGTCCAGATGTGAAAAAATAACTTTGGCCAGATATCAAACAGTCCAGTCAGAGTAGAAACATCATTCAGTGCACATGCAGTAAAGTGGATGTGCACAAGAAAGATTAAAGATCCCAACAACCTCCTCTGTCCCTCAACCAGCAGCATGGAGCAGCCTTGGGGTCCCCAGCACCACAAGCACTGCAGGTAGTAAACAGACCCTGGGCTGGGAGAGGGGTTATGGCAGCTCCGTGCTGCAAAACCGGGGCACGGGTCCTCTGCATGGAGAGCCATTGGTGGGCATCTCTCTATCAGCCCCCTGACAGGGGCTCAGAGATGCTGGGACAAGGAAGCACATGGTGCTGCAAGCAGGATGTGGCATGCTCCACGGTGGTAGAAAAACTACAGAAGCACTTCTGCATCCCACTGGAAAAAGGATCCCCAATTTCCCCAGCAGAGCAGGGCCTCTCTTGCTCGAGTCTCTTAGTGTGATCTTGTCTTTCTCACCCTTTGCATGAGAAGCACTGGTGTGGTGTCCAAGTGCATGAGTCCGCTGGTTTGTACGGGCATGGAGGGTGCCAGCAGGCTAGCACCAGTGGTGGGATGAGCAGGAAAGCAGTGGAACTTTTTCAACCACGACACTTGCTCTCAGGGAAGCAGGGAGCTGAGATCCCCATGGGGGATGTCAGGCAGAGGTTTGCATTTCCAGTGCCAGCCTGGAGATCCCAAAAAAGATTGATAGCAGGAACAGATAAACCTCGACAGTGCAAGAAGCATTGGTAGGACTCCAACATCTTCAGTCTGGGAGTGACCGCAGGGAGGTGAAGCCTTCTCCAGATCCTAGACCATGCACAGAGCTTGCCTGGGCTGGTGACAGCTTCTAAAACTCCAGTGAAGGGTATCACAAGGACTAGAGAAATAGTCAAAAGCTGGCTTGAAGGGCAACCTGACTTCCTTTGAAGTGGAGTAATACAAGTCATCACGAGAGTTGCATCTGCAACCCTGAGGGGATTTCTAGCTGACAAGGTAAAAACATGAGAACAATTCAAACCAGTGGGATATAAAAGGAGAAAATTAATATATAAAACCGCTCATGTGTAATTTTATTTTAACTTCATGACATTTATTTTACACGCTTCTCTGTCAGTAATGGAAATGTCGTCAATGCCTTCCAGCAATGTGCAACTTCCTTCTCATGAACCCTTTCCCTGATCTCTGTCTCCAGAGATATGAAATGTCATGGTCTGAAGTCAAGCAACCAATTCCAATAATTATCTGTCACTTATACTGCCTCTTTCCTGCACAGCATAGCAGCACTTAGTTAGTTTTATCCTACAGATGGGAAAGGAGAGTGCGTTAAGTGATTGCTCTGGGTCTCACAACAACTGGAGGGTAAGTAATTGTCCTGCCTTTCTGGTCAGCCCTTGTCATCCAGTCCATGATGCTTCCATCGATGATTTGGTAATGGAATCACGGCACTGGTATGCCTAAGTCCTCTATGGTCTTCACTTTTTTTAGCTATTGTAAACACCAAATCATTATCCCAGTTATCTTAGCTGAGATGGTTGACAAAGACAAGCGCTTAGAGGGAAAGAAAATAACAGGGGTGCATAGTGTGGCTTGAAGAAATCACTTAATGACAGGATGTGGAGGAACTCAAAGACAAAAATATCAGAAGGAATGACAAGAATGGTGCCACAGTAAAGAGCGGCTAAAATGCAGAGAGCAGAGCGAAGCCCTAAAAAGGCAGACTTGGAGTGAGCTAATATAGCATCCTACAGGACATTGTTGTGTGCCGCACACTAGAGAGATTAAATGACAATGGTGTTATCCTGATGTCAGAAAAGAAGTGGGACGAAGGACAGGCAGGAGCATGAGGGGGTGAGAAAGAGCAAGTGTATCTCACCTTTGTTGCTCGCTGCAAGTGTTATTTCAATGTTTGTGGTAATCTGCTACCAGAAAAATCGCCATCAACCGTGTGATGGCACATGTGTCAGATGCACACATGATGACTCTGAGGAGTGAGCTGCTGCCCTTTATTTTCACCCATAGTATCCGCATTACTAGCTTCTTCAAGTAAACAAGCTCCCAATCAGAGGAGACAGATTGCATGGGAGAATCTTGACCTCTACTATCAGTCCGTCTCTGGTCCAAAATCCACAAGAGTCTGGGGCCCGTAGTGGGAACTTACATCTAAAATTAGAAAACTTGTGACAAATATAAAACTCTGTTGCTTTTAATAGTCTGGTTTTATTTTGAGATATCCTTCAGGGAACGCCCCACTGAAATGTGATCTGAAGCCAATTTTCTTTGACGACACAAAATTTGTCTTATTTGTGCAGACGGTTTAGTGGATTACTTTTTTATTTTTGCGTAATGGGCCATCATTAAAAAATGATTGCACAAAAAACTAGCTGACGTGTTTTGAAGGTGGTGGCAAAGTGGGGTGCTCAGGCCATTAGCAGTGAAGGAGAAGACAATTTTCCCCCTCCCCTGTGCACACAGTGACAGCAGGTCACGCCGCATCCACTCAGTGCTCAACTGAGATTACATGCCCTGTGCCAAAATGTACCCACTGGGGTCTCAAGGAAACATCAAGAGGGGATAACACTACACTGAAAGCTGAGTAGGTCCTGGACTGCTGAGGATTTATTTCCCACATTCTGCCTAGCACAAGTCTAAGGGTTAAATAATAATGCTATTTGTTTAAATGAACCTGATATGCTTTAATAGATTTTTTCAGCTCCCCTGTTAGTGAAGTCGCAGTGTGTTACTGAGCCTTTGCATCCCAAATTTACGCAGATGCAATTCTGGCCATGAGCCAAGTCATAAGACGGCAAAACATAAGCCTCGAGAGCAGCAGGCTTAGGAAAATACACCATTTACAACCCCTGCCATGAAGTACGTTCAAGGGCCTAATTTTAGACATACAGACTGGAATCAAATAGCAAAGGGATCAGTGGGGTGAGGAATAGAGGATTTTTTATTCAAATGTCAATTATAATTAACCTAGCTCTAGCATGATGATATTCTCCTGTCCCAGGGCATTCATGGTGGCACCTAACACCATCCTCGGAAGCTGGCAGGACATCCTGAGAAAGATGTTCCTCGAGTAGGGCAACAAAACCACCAGATGTTTCTGCCGATGCTTGTCCGTGAAGGCTTGCTTTGCTGTCTGTCCATCAAGGGCTGGCCTCGGGCATGAGTAGGCCAAGTAGTTTCCCTTGGCCCTTCCCACCACCCTCCTCATTGTTGCAAGGCCAACCCAGGGGCATGTTCCTGCACCACCGCCCACGCCATCATCTTCGTTTTTCATATTGCATAAGTGCAAATCCCCTGTGCTCGGGAAGGAGTAATCACTCTCAGGTTGTGAAGGAAGCAAAAGCTCCCAGTGCTTGGGGTCCAGGAGGCTCTGAGAAATCAGGGGGCAGCATCAGTCTTGAGTGGCCTCACCACTCGCATTACTGGTCCTCCAAGGGTCTGGCTGTGGGAACGCCACATACCGATGCTGTGCTCATGCCTGGGACTCTTGCACTCCTCCTCATTTTTGTATTTTCTGTTTCTCCTCTCTTCCCCCTTCCTCTGGACAGGGATGGCAGCTTTCTGTGAGAGGTGATGGAGCTCCTTCAGCAGCAAGGGGAGTCGTCAGACAGGCACACTGCGTGGGTTTTTTTCTCTACTTGTGTTGTAGGCTCTTCCCAAAGTCAAACCATTTTGCTGTGTTTTGCCAATATACTGCTTAGCCAGACAGCATCAAACCTACAGTTTATGCCGCAGCAACACATACATAAAGCCTGAGGCCAAGAGCTTCAAAATCTGAAACCCACACTTTGGCTCGTGGCATAACTATATGCGAAAAAATGGGAGGATCCTGATTCCCCACTCCACTCTGGGGGTTTGGGGCTATTTTAACGCTCAATTTCGATATAATGAGGCTGTAATAAAAGAACTGTAATGCATCAGAATGGTGCATAACAGGCAGAGGCCTCATTTACAGGGAGTCCCAAAAAAATCCCTTTGGGACCCCCAGAGCTCAGAGGTGCTCGCCACTGCCTCACAACATCCAGAGAACTGCACCTGAGCAGAGGACCGTCCCATTTCCTCCAGGCTCCTGTGCTGCCACCTCTCAAACCAACTTCCCCAGGACAGAACACATACTTTGCCATTGCCACCAGTCCTCGGCCAGGGACCCCTTTTCTTGTTCAGTCTTACTTCTCCAGGCTGTGTTCAAAAGCCCAGGACTGAATAGCAGCAAACGCTGATAACCTTTTTGATAGCTGAGATCAGAGTTTGGAGATTATTCGCATTTAACTCCCCACCTATTTCTTTACCTTCCATTAGCTGAGGTGGAAAAGATCTGGATCTTCCTCTTTTTGAACCCTTGCTGGAGAAGGTTTGATGAGACTAAACAGTCTCACATGCCCAGCTGGACAAAGTGGGGTTTGTCTGACCAAACGTGGACATCTCTGACGTGGATGTCACCAGCTGACACCAGGATCTGCACTCCCTTTATTAATGTTTTACTTGAACTTCCAGGCTATACCTGTTGCATGCTACAGCGGCGTCTCAAGGAGATCAGATGAATCACGCTTTCTCAAGCATGATTTCCTCAAGCAGCTCTCTCAGATGTGGATATCTGCACTGGAGGAGTCTCAAATAGGCAGGATGAACTCTGTCTTTAATGACTCTTTCCATACTTCAGTAAGCTTCCAACACTTATTAACTGCATTTGAAGCACAGTGCCATGTCCCAGTTTCCTGGAAAATGCTTAAATCACAGACAGAAGCTCCGTCTCATACAAATTGCATGTGCAATTCATAACAAGTTTCTGCTCCCAGCCAGGAGCTGGGATTACTGAATGCAGCTGCATGACTGCATTTTGCTTGTCAAGACATGAGAGCAACAAATCCCTCCTAGGTGATAATGGCGTTTGGAAACCGGGACACATCCTGGCTTCTTCTTTTAAGAGACAGAGTGACAATGGGGCTTAAATGAACCTTAAAAAAAAGTAATGAAGATAAAATGAGAACGTCACGGCAGCTTATAGGCTTCAGGTTTTACACAATTTAACAAATGTTGTCATGGTCTGTGTCAGACTTCTGACAATATTGCTATGGTGGATGGCAGTAGTCAGTCAGCACAGATCTGTGTAAACCCAGTGCACACAGATACCTTAATTTGTGCTGTAAGAAGGAATAGAAGGAAGGTAACTGAAGCTATTGCCCAAGGAAAATGCCTAGGCACCACTGCAATGCTGAAGATGAAGCTAAGACACCACCAAAAATTCAGAGATTCTCTGAAAACTGACCACAAGCCCAGGGTGCATCAGTTATATCAGAGGCAAAAAGCTGCAGTAAGGAAGAGAAAGCCAGCAAATGAAGACTGATGTTATGTCTCAAAGAGAAATCACAGGCAGAAATTGTGCTCCTTGGAAGAGTCGTCTTGGAAATGGCGAGCAAGGGAACTGCCAGATATTTGGTTTTACTGCATTCACAGAAACAGGTTTTGTGTAAAATATTGCATTCTTTGTAAATAATCAGTACAATCCCAGAGATCTAGTAACTGACTTCTGTAATCAATTCTCCTTGCAAACCCTGAATGTTGGCTAGCCTATCCATCCGAGGGACATTAATTAATTGTCCAGGATCCTGAGTAATTAAGGGCAAGGTAGATTTCTGTGGCTTGCACTGAAAAAGGCAGAACTGTCAGTACCTTAATAATGCAGCAACCAGGACAACTTTTTATTTGATGATTCACTGCTGAAAAACTGTTCTGTATGCTCCTTACCCCTCTGCTTAGTTTGGACACACTGTACTCAGGGATGCTACCAAAATCAATATTGTAGATAAGATTATAGACTTGGCTAAAGTCAAGGAGGTGCTGCAGGGAAATAAAAAACACTAATTTGAAAGTGCATGGCATAAAGAGTACCTTATTCATTTCCAAGCAATTAGCTACCCATAAGGAAAACTAAAAACATCTATGGCAGATGTCAAAGAAAGTGTACTGAGACACCTTCCTTCTTAATAGATTTGAAAACACTCCCCTTGCAAAAGGACATAATGGAGTCAGAAAAGGGCAATTTACATGGTTAAAGTGGTTTATGGTGCAGCTATAAAGCAACACTAAAGATAATAGGCAGAGAGATACCCTGTAGTAGCCCTAGTATATCAACTGGGGAAGCTGGGGAGCACCATAAAGGAACTACTGGGGACCGTAGACTCTCCCTAAATAGTATCTCCATTGCCACTGTCCACCCTATTTCCCTCTTGGGGAAAGGGAAGAGAAATCAGGGAGAGATCAAATGATTATGGGGTACAAGAATGAAGATAAGGGTGAGGAGTGGGAGCCAGAGGGTGAAAACCAGATAAACATGGCACCAGAGGGAGAACTGGAACCAAGCAGCCAGCAGTGCCCTGGCAGGTGGCTGGGCAGCAGCAGGCCCTGCAATGATAACAGTAGGATTGTTTTTCCTACACTTTCATAATATTTAAAAATAGCTCTTGAACTGAGAAGAAACAACACGGGTCAAATTCTGGGGGACTGGAGCATGTACTTTCCTTCTTCAAAGCTGCGGTTCCTCCTGGCTATCCCTCAGAAGGATAAGCATGGGGTGATAATCCTGCAGGAGATTCACATGAGGCATCTGGGAGCCAAAAGTGTGACTGTTCCTGGCAGAGAGACCAAAGTTTTCAGTGGAAGGCAAGGAGACACCATCTCCAGCATCCAGCACCATGATGAAGCTGGCATGGAGCTCTCCTTCCTCTCCACCATTTCTCTTGAATCTTGGTCTCCCATCTAATAAGGTCTCACCTGCTCCCTCAGTGCTCTAAAATGTGCTTTCCTAAAAGGCTGCCAGGCGGTGTGTGTGCTCTGTGCTAATTCGGCTGGCTTTGCAGAAAGAGTCATACCCTGGGGAAGAGAGCAACTGAACCACTCCAAACTAAACCAGCGTGCAGAATGGAGAGACAAGGGCTGCCTGGGTTACTCCCCGTACAATACGGGTCAGCGGCTGAGATCCTGCAGGAGATTTTCAGGCTCAGAAAACACTCTTCAATCACAGCTGAGCTGTGAAAGGTCAAAGTGTTTGACTGAAGAACCAGCAGAGATTTACTGTGAAGTGCCTCTTTGTTTAAAGAGCTTAAAAGGGGGGAGTTTAGTTAAAGTACAATAAATAAACTCTGGCAATCCCGTTTGAACACATGTCTTATCGATGGTTTCAGAAAGGAGAGGGAAAGCAGCAAGCCTGGGGCTGAGGCAGCAGCAGCAGGTGTCCTGGGAGCTGCACCTGCTCCGGCAGCACCCAGGCTCCTCTCCAGCTGATTTATCTTTTTTATCTTTTGAGCACAGAAAGGAATGATAAAAAGTTGTGCTCTTTAATATAGTGACGTCTTGTTCTTTCATCAAGAGCGACAGGCTGGCTTCTCGTCTACGTATGTGAGCATGGGGTTTGCATCCCCGTCCAAGCTACACAAGTGTCGGTGTCTGTCCTGACTGCTGTAACGGAGCTTCTACTAGCAAGAGACAACTGGGCAGGAAAGCATGTGTAAATAATTTATTACAGCATATCAATGCTTTCAGGAGATGGAAATACTAGCTAAGAAAGTGCTCTCTGTTCAAATGGGAAATGGCACAAGTTCAGTGGCTGGAAGCCAAAGCCATATAAACTCAAATGAGACATAAAATTTAGATTTTGTCCAAGGAGGCTGTTTAACAGCAAACCGGACTGCCATGGGCATTGTGAAGTTCTCTTCTCCGCATGTCTTCATAGCAGAAGCGCAAGGCTTTGAAGAAGGTATGTTTTATCCAGTGCTAACTGAAGAACACCCCAAAAAATGATTGGCAGGCCAGAATGAAAATGTTTGCGATGCCCTGGAGTACAGATATATAGGCAACTGCTGATTCTCTTGGCTTTCAAGTCACTCTGTGAAGTTACCTGCCTATAATACAATTCACCAGCTTACTCTTTTGAAATCAATATAGAATCCAATAACCCCATAAAATACATTTGGGTCCTAAATGTATTTGTTCTGAAGTTAAGTCCCAAGCTAACTTTTCTAATACCTAAGGGTCTTTAAGGCCATGTGATCCTTAGCTCAGCTCTCAACTTGACTGTCTATCTTCTAGTTATTTCAGGACCAGCTGAGGTTATACAGAAAAAGTCAGAAGCTTTGCTGGCTAGCACATCAAGCAGGGAAACTGCAGTCCCAGACAGGCTCTGCAGAGCTCAGCCCATTACAGGGCACATCAGTTCTCTCTGAAGCTGTCAGGGACAGGTTCTTAGCCCAGAAAGCCAACCATATCCTGGGCTGCATCAAAGAAGGGTGGCCAGCAGGTCAAGGGAGGTGATTCTCCCCTTCTACTCCACTCTGGTGAGACCCCACCTGGAGTACTGTGTCCAACCCTGGGGCTTCCAACGTAGGAAGGACATGGACCTGTCGGAGCAAGACCAGAAGAGGGCCACGAAGATGACCAGCGTGCTGGAGCACCTTTTCTATGAAGACAGGCTGAGAGAGATGGAGTTGTTCAGCCTGGAGAAGAGAAGGCTCCGGGAAGACCTTAGAGCAGCTTTTCAGTACCTAAAGGGGGCCTACAGGAGAGATGGGGAGGGACTCTTTATCAGGGAGTGGGGCAATAGGATGAGGGGTAACAGTTTTAATATGAAAGAGGGTAGAATTAGATTAGATATTAGGAAGAAATTCTTTACACTGAGACTGGTGAGACACTGGAACAGGTTGCCCAGAGAAGCTGTGGATGCCCCATCCCTGGAAGTGTTCAAGGCCAGGCTGGATGGGGCTTTGAGCAGCCTGGTCTGGTGGGAGGTGTCCCTGCCCATGGCAGGGGGTTGGAACTAGATGATCTTTAAGGTCCCTTCCAACCCAAACCATTCTATGATTCTATTGTCTTGTGTTGCTCATGCCAGGACAGCACCAAATTATTTGAAATCATTTGATTTTTACTTTCTACTTATATTTGGATTTTAGATTTATTTTCCTAGACACAGACTGACTCTCACTGGTTGGTAGCTATTAAAATATGTTGGTTTGTTACTAAAAGTAACCCATAACTACAATTGGTATTTCCTTTTTGGTAGCCAAGGTGATATACTATACATACATTAAAAACATAGCTTAAAAATACAATTCCTGTGCTGAATGAACAAGAAAACTTTTAATCAGTACATGCTACACATTTACAACAAAATGATACCTTAGCATTATTCATAGAAAATTAATTGAACTAATGGTTCTGGATCAGCATGTTCCTCAGCATTTTCAAACTAATAGATGTCACCTTCTCACACCTCATTTTTATAAGTGAATTGAAAGCGGAAGCCTGGCTTTTTTGCTTTTTTCAAATCCCAGCTGGTTTCTCAAATTCTATTACATTATTGAAGTAGCTATTGAATTGAACACATCTGATAGGAAGAAAATATCCTTCCAGCAGAAGAGACTACAGATTGCCAAAAAGAAATTTAATGCTTTAGCAAATTCTGTTTCCAGAGCTCAGCTAGTGATTTCATAGGTAAATTGACTTCTACGTAAATTTCATTTAAGCAAATATATACTGGCAAAATAATGTTCCTTATATAACCTAAAGTTTTTTAATAGTATAAGATCAGAAGTTAATATAGGTCATGATGATTCTTTAAATGCATTTAAACTAAGCCCATTAAAGTGCATTTATTTTTAATAAGGAAAAAATAATATAATTTTATTTTTTTATTTAGGCTTTTTTCAGCTCAGTGCCTGGTGCTATATTCAGAAACCCTTAGGACTCTGAGATGCTTTTTGCCAGTGTGTTGCTGCAATGGTCCTATGCAACTTCTCAGCCTTATCACAACCTTTTGACTCACTTCCGCACTTGGATCACATAAGGACAATTAAACAAATGCAAGCTGAGCAAGATAGGAATATCTCTTTGGCTTCCAAGCCCATAGGAGTTCAATCTCATAGATTCAGGGAGTTCTTCTTCTGTTTTTTTTCAGTCCTGTGCTGGTTTTCCAGACTTCTTTTCCCCCTTCTTACCATACTAGCTCTGTTTTCATGGAGGATTTTGGAGCATTTTTCTGCCTTCCTGAGGTATGCAACAGCTAGGCTCGCCCGCCTTGAGCTTCAACATTTGTGTTTAACGTATTGCCCTGAAAAATACCTTTTCTCTCTAAAACAAAGCAGCATAATTTCAGCTCTCTAAATACAATCATGGTTTGATTTGCCTTTACATTATGAAGGCATATTGCCTGTGAAAAAGTGTGGAGCTTAAAGATACATAGATAAATGAATATATATATATATGGTTGTATACTTTTTAAAAATATATATGTATGTGCACATATAGACAAACACAGTTTGTGCAAGATCTGCCAAAAATGTGCTAAATGCAGGAACAGATTAAATAAATTGCTGTAAGAAAATTGACATGTGGAGACTTTTCTTCAGACTCAGTATGAAGCAAGGAAAGATCCTTATTTTTGAAACAGTGTTTAGCTTACATGTTTATTTTTTCCATGACATTTTCAAGGATTAATTATTTGCTTTACTGATGTTTTCTAAAATCTTTGCCGCTCTTTACCTCCTCCTGCTGTGCTCCATTATGAACCTGGTGCCTGGGAAAAGTTTATTTCTTTTTCTATTCTCCTTTTCAAAGGTACAATTAGTGGTTTTCTGTGCATGAGGGCCAGCACATGTATATATGTGTGTTTGGGCATACTTTATATCCACAAATGCGTGTGTGTATATATACACGTACACACATACACATATTGAATTTTGTTTGTCATTACAAATATTCTACAATTGAAAATTAACAGCGAAATAGTAATTATGTATAATTTTTATGTTTCTGAACTGAGAAACTATGATAAGAGCATGAGAAATTATTCCCACTGTGAAGATGAACAACACTGAGATGAGCTCTTACCAGCATGCCCTCATAGCACCCAACTCCAGCAAGGAGCCCACCTTCTCCCAGGACCCCAGAGCCAAGCAGGACCCATACTGGTGTAGATCCTGTGTCTTCTGGACCAGGTCAGTTGACAGGACCAGGGCCAGAAGGAGGAACTATTCTGCTGAAGTCAGTGAAGCTTTCAAGGCAGTCTCTTAAAATAAAAGCAATTCCACTAGGTTGCATGCTTCTCTGTGGTGAAATAAAGAGAAAAGGAAGGGATTGTGGTGTCCAAATGAATGTGGTATCAGGTCTAATTTACATGATCTTGTGCCAGCCTGATGTACTTCCATTGGTCTTTCCTAAAATTTCTAAGAGACGTATGCATTTCCAACGGAGTTCAGCTCTTCTATTGCTGTTAATTGGGTTGCCTTATACTAAGAGGTTCAGATTTTATTAAATAAGGTCATACAGTGGTCATGGAGAACATTTGAATTGTTACTAGATTAGTGTTAGCAATCAAATAAATCAGAAAAGAACAAGAACAATCACAGAACACAGTTTCTACCTTTAGTTGAACAGACTACTTTATAAATACAGCCTCATTAGTATCAGCCTAATGTAATTCTGTACTTTGTTTTGGAAGTGAAATGAAGTTCAGAAAACTTAACTTTAAAAGGTTATAGATAAAAGATGAAAAATGAACAATCACACTCAATTTAGGATGATTAATCTTCCAGAGTGGAAGAGATAAAATCTCTGTCTTCTGGAAAAAGAATTTGCAAAAGAAGTCAGTAAAATCATCGGGCAATATTGAAGAACAAATAAAGCTACAATCAAATAGTGCATACAATAAGAGCAAAAATATATAATGCCTGTAGGCAAAAGTTAATGGTCTAAAACCAGAGACAGACGAGTGGAAATGCTTGGGTCTGAATGAAGATAATGCTATATGAGATTGTATGTGAACTAGGAGGAAGGAAAGAAAATTGGTGTAACGCTAAGGTAAAAATTTTATGAGAAAGTATAGCTGTCTATGCTGGTGGAGAAACAGTATGTGTGTTGGCAGTCGAATAATACGACTGAGTCACCCGCGTCAACAAGTCCTAGGGTATCACTGAGGATTGAAATTGTGGGTTATAGGTTAATACTGGGGCAACAGTCCACATCAGTGGAGCACAGTGGTGACCACAGCCTCCAGGATCAGAAACAGAACAGTACTGGAAAATTTCAGTCATTGCTCATCCCCATGACAATGGAGGAATGCCATTACAGGCATCATACAGAGACAAAAGTTGTAGACATCATAAATGACCGTGTTTTCTAAGAAAAGTGAAAAAAACCCTAGTCTAGATGAACACTAGATATGTACAAGTAAAAAGCATCTTGTGGCATTGTACAAGATACAGCTAAAGACATAATAATAGAAAAGATACTCAGTAGTTCCTATGCTACCAAAGTTCAATGTTCTAGTAGGAGATAAATGCCAAAGTCCATTATATTATCTCAGCACTTTAAGAAGGGTGATCAATACAAACAAAGAAGATTGTTAAAAGGGACTTTTTTCATAACCACCTTATCAGAGTCTTTGAGTAAACGTAAATCACCTACAAAAAAGACAAATCCAAACTCAGGCCTAAACATCAAAAATATAATAGCCTTTATGATTAAGTATTGAATTAAAGGAGCTGCCTCAAATTGAAAAATCCAAGTTGACTCCAAATGAGGAAAATAGAAAAGAAGGTATATCCTCGTAGTTAAATGCAAGAGTATAAGAGGGCATGCTAAAATGATCTTGAGAAGCAACAAGCAAATGGCATGAAAACTATTTAAAATCTTTTCAAACGTATCAGAAGCAGGAAGCCCATCAGAGTTGGACAGGTAAACAAGGTAAAGAATGGATGCCCAGCAGAGTAAGGCCATAGCAAAAAAAGAAAAAAGGAACAAGAAAAAAAAAGAAACAAGAAATAAGAAATGAAAGAAGAAAGAAGAAAGAAGAAAGAAGAAAGAAGAAAGAAGAAAGAAGAAAGAAGAAAGAAGAAAGAAGAAAGAAGAAAGAAGAAAGAAGAAAGAAGAAAGAAGAAAGAAGAAAGAAGAAAGAAGAAAGAAGAAAGAAGAAAGAAGAAAGAAGAAAGAAGAAAGAAGAAAGAAGAAAGAAGAAAGAAGAAAGAAGAAAGAAGAAAGAAGAAAGAAGAAAGAAGAAAGAAGAAAGAAGAAAGAAGAAAGAAGAAAGAAGAAAGAAGAAAGAAGAAAGAAGAAAGAAGAAAGAAGAAAGAAGAAAGAAGAAAGAAGAAAGAAGAAAGAAGAAAGAAGAAAGAAGAAAGAAGAAAGAAGAAAGAAGAAAGAAGAAAGAAGAAAGAAGAAAGAAGAAAGAAGAAAGAAGAAAGAAGAAAGAAGAAAGAAGAAAGAAGAAAGAAGAAAGAAGAAAGAAGAAAGAAGAAAGAAGAAAGAAGAAAGAAGAAAGAAGAAAGAAGAAAGAAGAAAGAAGAAAGAAGAAAGAAGAAAGAAGAAAGAAGAAAGAAGAAAGAAGAAAGAAGAAAGAAGAAAGAAGAAAGAAGAAAGAAGAAAGAAGAAAGAAGAAAGAAGAAAGAAGAAAGAGGAAGGAAAAAAAAATAGAAATAAAAATAAAAATAAAAAAGAAAAAGAAAAAAACAAAAACAAAAAGAAAAAAAGGAAAAAGAAGAAAAAGAAAAAGAAAAAGAAAAAGAAAAAGAAAAAGAAAAAGAAAAAGAAAAAGAAAAAGAAAAAGAAAAAGAAAAAGAAAAAGAAAAAGAAAAAGAAAAAAAAAGAAGTAAAGCCAAAAGGATTCCTTGTGTCAGGGTTCAACTCAGAGACGCTTAAGGAAGTTTGCACAATGAAGTTTTTATTTACAGGGGTCAGACTCAGGGGTTGTGTCGAATTGAACTGTCAGTGGAGAGGTTTTAGAGCAAATCAATAAAGTGAGCAGCAACACATTGCCAGGAGCAGGTAACAATCACTCAAGGGATCTAAGGGAATTCAAATATAAAATTGCTGAACTTTTCACAGTAGTGTGTAACCTATCGCTTACATTGGCCCGGGTTCCAGAGTAATGGAAGGTGGCAAATGTGGCCTCAATTTTTAAAATAATCTCCGGAGGGGAGCCAGGAAACCAGAGAATTGTAAATTTGACTTCCTGCTGAGGCAGACTGATGGAAGTTATAATAATGAGCAGAATTAGTAGACGTGAATATATACAACTTACTGAAGATGGTGAACAGGGTTCATAAATAAAGAAATCATGCCTCACAAATCCTGTACAGTTTTTTGAAAGGATCATTGAGCTTGTAGACAAGGGCAACTTGAGCAAAAAAAATTACCTTTAGATTCCTAAACCTTTCTATAATATCCCTTCCCAAACAATCTTACAGAAGCCTAACGTCAGGGGGAGATTGCTGTGCATTAATAACTGCTCAAAGGAGACAGAGCAGCAGGCAGGAATAAATGGTCACTGTTCTTCCTGGAGCAGTTACTCAGGGAATCCCAGGGGGAGCTGGCTGGGAATGGCCACAAATCACCTGGAAAAGCTGAAGAACAGTGAGAGGAGAAAATTTGCTGGTGTTTTGGAAGTAGTCAGGACAATCAAAACCAAAGCAGACTGGAGAATTTCAAAAGTTTGCATCAAGCTGAATAGGTGATAAAATGGAAGATAAAATTCATACTTCATAAATACGAAGCAATGCACTGTGGGAACACAGTCCTAAGTGCACTTAGGCAATGATCAGATCCAAATTTAGCTGGTTTTGTTTTGGAGATGAGGGATAACTTAGGAGTGTCCTCAAAAGACATCTGATTGACAACCTTTCATTGCCAACAACATTAGGGATGGACTAAGAGAAAACAGCTAATGATGCTGCCACAGCTTAGAGACGGCTGGCTTCTGTCTCCACCTCTGCCTCATAAAGGATGCAGAAGAATTAGAAAACTTAAGAAAGAAAGGTAACAAAAAGAAGCAGAGGTTTCTATGCAAAACAGAGCTTCATATATGAAGACAGCTAACACTGGAGGAAGAAGGTCCAAACACATCTACGGTGTATAAAAATCCTGAATGATACAGAGAAGAGAAGGGAACAATTCCATTTTTCCCAATACAAGAAGTAGGATCGTCCAGCAGAAAGCCTAAACAGCACACCTAAAGCAAACAGAAAGAAATAATTTTCCACAGAAGACACATGAAATTATGGAAGTTCTATAGGATGCCATGGAGGTTCAGCATCTAAAGATGTTCAAAATAAAAGCTGGTGGCTACATGGAGTGAGATCTGTGGCTGTTAAACAGCAGCTCTGCTCAACAAGTCCCTAATCTCTGGTTTCCAGAAACTGGGAAAATATAACAATGTAGGGATTATGCTTGGGCTGTTTGTCCTGAACTCTCCCTGCATCTGCTGTGTCCAGATGGGGTAGATGGACTTTTGTTTTGACCTAATGTGTCATCTTTAAATTCTGTGTGTGCTTTTGTGCACTTTAGCAATTAGTTATGTGGCTGTGCTGAGGCAAGAGGGAGATGGCTTGGTGGTTGTGCTGATGCTCAGGTGCACAGAAAAGCTCAGAGGAACAGAGCAAGGTTCTCCCATACTTCCAAATGGCTCAAAATAGCTGATAATTCTCCAAGACTGAAGTCTGTCATGTTAAAAGGGAGTAATCCCTCAACCCAGAGAGGAGCAGAGGTAGCGGGTTTGGGTAGAAAACAAGAGTGTGGTGTAGTTAGTTGGAAGGAGGAAAATTAATAAAGCAAGCCCAAGTTGTTACTGATGATGCTCATGGCATTAAACGATAAGTGCCGGGGTCATTCACCAGGCACTTTGGGATTCCCCTGTGCCATATCTAACGTATGAATTAGTACTTTCCCTTTCAAACACTGAAGCTTCACAGACTCAGAAATCCCTAAAATAGGAATGGGGGAAAGGCGCAATGAGTTGGCTCTAGTACATGTTAAAAATTTTCGTCTGTAAAATGGTCACAGTAATTAATTACATAAAATCACATTTTTTAACCTAAAAGAGCTTGTTTGACGAACACAATTTTCAGCTTTGTTTCGCACAACAAATGCTGACTTTGTTGACAGCTGCTCTGCTGGCTGAAGGCTCTCCAACTCCTGGGAACTGCTGCTCTCTGGTGCTCATCTTCCAAACAAAAACTGGGACAATTTCCCTTTCATTCTCCTCGCCCTGCTTTTGGTGTTGCTCCTGAAGCACCTCATCAAGAGAAGAAGCAAGATGTAGTAACTCATGTTCAGATGCATATCCTTTCTAATTAAGCGTTGGCAAATAGTATGCACTTGAATTGTAAAATGAGCCTGTGTAATAAGCAAATGAGGTTGAGTCAAGTTGCAAACTGGGCTTTATACAGTGTGATGTCTTCTACACATGTGACATGAACAGTAAAGAAAATTCTAATCTTGGTGGTGGGGGTAGCTTGGTTTAAACATTTTCAATAGAAAACATCTGGACTCCTCATTTCAAAGCTATTTTAATTTTGAAATTGATGCAGGCATCCTGAAAATGGAGTTAAAAAACCTGAAAATGAAACAAAGCACTCCTTTTTGGAGCTGGCTGGTTGAATCATTCTGTCTCAAAGAGATTGTTTGCTTTTGTGTGTAAATCTTATGTCGGGTCTCTACAGTCACAATGGCCTTTGATGCATTTTGCAAGTGATGTCTTTATTCCTGTTTTGATTTTATATTACAGAAATTACATAGCTGAAATAATGAATGACTTAGTAATATATCTTTCAGTATTTATTGCTTATTTTCATCACACTTCTGCCATTTTTATTCCCTCTGCAAGCCAGTACATCTTCCCTGATGTTAGAGACTGGTGAACTAAATAAATATAAAGCAGAAACTATCCGCAGTGAAATTTCTATTAGAAGTTCTCCCTTTTCCATGTCAAATAATTATGTCCTATAAACCGCACAAAGGAAATAACAAAGTCAGCCAGTAAATCAGAGGCAGTAAGTAGAAAAAGGGACCGTTGATGGTGTCTTTAACTGCTGAAAATGGATATATGCATGAAGTAGCAATACTTTACAAAGTCATAGTTATTTCTGACTTTATTGAAATGCCTGCTGCTCATTACAGAGATTTAAGAGGTTAATGCTATGAAGTATAGCAGCTATATTTAATGAATGAAAGTTGCAGCACTCCCGCTTTCTGAGCTACTGCAATTATGTTTTACACAAACTGTAGAAGCATTAGGTTCACCTTTAACCAACCATCAAAACATCCCATGTTCTTATTCACAGCAATTTCAACATTCATTGCTTGTAATAACTGTATGGAGCTTTTGTTAATACTTCTACTTCCTACTTGTGCTGTTGATGTTAAAAATGCTTGTGTTATAAATATTATATGCACTAATTTCAGGTACAGAAAAATTAAGAGTAAAGGCTTAGAGTCAAACAAAGCACCTAACCAGATACTTATCCTTTTACTGTAAGAACAGCTCCACTGGCCTTAAAGCACTTTGCTTACATGCTTAACATAAGCCCATGTTAAGAGCTTTGCTGGATTTGAAAGTGAAATAGCTTAAAACCACCATTTAGACACCCATGTAAAATAACTGGAATAGGAACCTTCTTTCCGTGAATATCATTCCTCCTTTTTAACTGTATTTTAATTTTAGAAAAAAGTTATAAATGAAAAGCTTTTCTATAGGACAGAATGCCTATGTTTGCTGTCTTTTTTCTTGCTATTGAACATGTGGTCTGGGTTATCCCAGGCTACCACATCCCACTCTAAATTCAGTGGTTTTGCTGGGATAACTCAGATGGATATGCACGGTAGAAGCATGCTGGAAGGTCAGTCCCTCAGGAATAGATATTGCAAGGCTCAAATGGTTTAGGTGTCCTTGGGTAACCAAAGTACTCACTGACTTAAAATTATAGTCTTCACTTCATTACTTAAAATTATTAAAATTGTAGATAGAATTATATATCCAATGGAGACCGTGTAAGTAGAATGAGCAAACAAGGGAAAGGCTCTGTCTTCATGAAAGAGGCATTGGATTTAAAGATATTTTTCAGAAAAAGTTTGTCCATTTGCATAAAAACCTCTTCTTTAGAACAACCTTGAAGCCAAGCTTTTATAAGTGTGAATTCCAAAGGGAAAATTTTGATGCAATTTCTAATCAGATTGTATTTGAGTCAAAAGCTACTATTAATCAAACAAGATATTTGTCCATATAAAATAGTCAGAAATCTAAGCTATTAGACGATTTCCACAGCAAATCTCACTCACTCAGAGCTTGTTCTAAAGTCAATATGCCTCATGGCCATGGATGCCATGTGGCCATGGCCACAAAAGGAAGAAAAAGATGGCAAAAAAAAAGAATCCAGAGGTGGCAAAAAAGGCAACTGCACTGAAGTGATTAAATGTTTACAAGATGCTAGAGGTTATTTTTCCTGTTAAAAATCAGCAAATTAGCAGTGACCAGATTAAACCTACCTACCATTAAACAAGAGAGGCAGGGAGTTAAGAAGAAGAGTGCAGCAAGAGGTACTTGTGCTGCCAAAGTCTATGCATACTTCCAAAATTTCAAAAATACTCTTGTCACATGAGTATTTACTAATTGTAAAATGTTAGCACAGAAGTATCCTGTTTTATTTCAGAGGTTTTTTTGAATATGCAGTCCCTTTATATAAATTGTACCTCTCCATACCATCCTTACATAGTCATTTTTATCATCTCTTGGCATCATGTATTCCAAGATAACTCCACAAAGGTTATTATTATCCCATAATTTGTCACTTACAAATGTGGGCTACATTTTAGCTGCCAACAGCACAGGAATAATCTATAGTTATAGGTTCCAGCTGAATACTTCCAAGGCATTTATTTGTTGTGGTTGCAATAGAATTAGTCTTCAGATCACCTCACAAAATCAGGAAACTATGAGGTCATTTCCAATAAACAACTGCCATATAGTGCAATGAGTGATGGGGGGTGGTGGTGGGGGGCAAGCTGTTGTTTCTTGCTTATTATGTATTTCTTAAATAAGCACAAGGTAAACATTGGTGGAATAGGTAAAGAGCATGACCTGGAACTAGCCCTGAAATACAAGACAGAGATATGGAGAGAGTGCCCATTAGGAAGGAGAAATTAGAGTTAGATCAACAGAAATTGAAGTTTGAAAGGATGCTGAGAGAAACAGAAGTGCAAATTCATCACTAAGGTTCACTGGTGGTGTCAGGATGTTGTTGCTGCCCTATTGATGAAGAAGCTATTATACTAGATACATAACGTCCAACCTTTGTTTTGGGTTCACTTACATAAATCCTTCCACGTGTATCTCCATCTTCAGATTTACAGCTTGGGGATTTATAAAGAGGAGAGGGCCATTCATACTTTGACTCATTCTTTCCTGCACCATATCTGTCTCCAAGATCTGGCGACGTGCTGTGACATGATGAATGACGTTTGACTTCATTTTGTTTTCCTCTTTTCCTGCTTGCAAGCTTTCCTCACATGCTGTGGGATTGCAGAAGCAATGAAATCAGCCTACTTAGGGATGAAAGAGGTATCTGTTCCCATGGCGTCTTGGAGGATGTGACCTGGGTGTAGATACATGGGAAAGGTAAGGAGCAAGAGGAGGAAAGAGATGGGGGGAGATTAAGGGCTGAGCTATCCTAAGACTTGCTTCAGGAGGTGAGGAGTGTTGGCTAATGTTGACTTCCATGTCTCCTCCTGGACACGCCCTTTTTGGGGTTTGAGTAATCCCTTTACACATTTTTCATTGCAGCTGCGGACACCTGTGTTGGTACCACGGCAGCACAGGGGGCTGCTGTCCTCCTGCTGCCGACTGCTGACAGAGGGAAAGTAATACTGGGGCCCATTAAGCAGAAGGCTGCACACAACGCTGGGCAATAGCTTATCCATGTTGGAATGCCACAGAGGCTCCATGAAAGGATGGGTCTTCAGGTCTACTCCCTCTGAAGTTGGTGGGACAAATACAGGAAAAAACAGAGTTTTGCCAAGGCTGAGTGGTCTTCAAAGTCATTTTGTTTCTGATCAAATTCAAATGAAACTGGTGGCATAAAAGTTTCCTACCAAACATCTCTGGCAATTGGATTGAGGCTTTATTGACTGTTCTCTATCATATTCTGCTACTCCAAAAAAGGGACAGGGTCTGCCTGGAGAAAAATGGACCGCTGCTTGCATCAAGCCAGCAGGAATGTAACCACCAACATATTGAAAAGTTTTCATGTGTAAAATGCTTGGCTTTGAGGAGCAAGGCCTGAAGTCCTTGTACAGCCTAAGATGGTTCTGGATTTGGACAAAGTTCAGAAACTTGCTTTCTGTCTGTACAAATAAGCTTCTGGAAGTCCAGTTAATATTTTCCTAAAACAGAGCTTCTTACAGTTTAAAATTAATAGTCAGTAGTAAGTCATTATGATTTTACGTAATAAACCAGCTATAAGGGTTTGCAGCCAGTTCTTAAACTTCCAGGAACTGTGCTGTGGGATATAATGTTTCTATAGAGATCTTTTGTTGTGCCACAAAATAGGTCTACAAAAGTACAGCAGGGTGCCCCCTCTTCTACAATCCTTCTTATATCTCTCTGCCATACAGTACAGTGGTGCCTCACGCAACAAGAGCACATCATCCCATAATTGTATTTTCTAAAGATGTCTTCATGCCTTCCAAAAAGATGGAGGGTAGAGATAGAAAAATAAGTTGAAATCTTCAGTTTTCAAAGGAGTAAAATCTGACCTCTACAATCTCTGCCTTTGTTTCCTTGTACTGGTAGCTGTATTCTACACTTTTATTCCTGCACATACAGCTTCACTGTATTTTTTTATCATATTCTACTTTGAGTTAGAAGAAAATCTAAGATTTAGAAATGAGAGTTTTTTAGAAAATATTAATGGAATACCATTCACCCAGATTTAAAATAAATAGCAATCTACTATAACATGTTGAAATGAAAATAGATTTTAAAATGCTTTTTTACGCAGGCAGTTTTTTGTTCAAAGCTCAGGGAACCGGAAGAGTCTCATAAAAAAAATTAATTTCTTTAAAAAGTAAAGAAAATTGGAAGTAAAATCATGTATGGAGTAGGATTACTGATGTACAACAAATTTGTAATGAGCTATTTCTTAAAGCTGCTAAAACCAGTAAGAGAAACCATGAGAATGCTCTTTCAAATGAATAAATTTCTTTATTCAAATATGTTAATGGATTTCTGTAGACTTTATGCGTACTATTCTGTGTTAAATTAAAAGAAACTGTAAAAATCAGTTTGCTGAAGAGAATTGTTTACACAAACAGTGCAATTTCCATCAAAACTGCAAAACACTTTTAAAAATCATTTTAAATGTATAAACATGAGGCCTTGCATTGGAAATCTGGCTCTAAGAAATAAGAGAATTGTGATCAAGACCACATTTTCATTACAATTTTTTTGTCTAGACAAAATTAACCAAAACAGTGAACTTTTTAAATCAATGACTTAAAAGGCTCTTATCATTTTCTACAGATCAAGAATTATTCTGCAAATTATAATAACAAGAAAAAAATAGATTCCAGAACTTCCAGAACAATGCCAGAACAAATTAAAGATTTAGACCCATCTAAACAGTATTACTTTTAAATTATTTTTTCCAACAGTACTGGAGAATAGTGTTTCTGTAAAAAAACCAAAAAAGACAGTTTCTGAACACCAGAATTGCTGAATAAAAGAAGATGATCTTGCAACATGTTTGTTGAGAAACCATTAACGTGCTTCCCTGTTTAAGAGCAGCTGGCACATCACAGAAGACTTATGAACATTCTGATTTTAATTAGTCCCTTGGGGTTCTCCATTGACCTCAGGACAGTTACACAAGGATGAGATTTGTCTTCTCATTAGAAACAATTCTGTTTATAAATATGTCTTTAATTTTGGTAGGAGCTGGGTGGATTCTTCACTCTTTCTTAGTAGAGCATTATGAGTACAAAGCTGGGTTGTTTGTTCTTTGTTCAGCTGCTGCTTAATTAGACTTCTCAGTTTGTTGTCATAACCAAGCTTGTTAGGGAGCTCACCTGTTGCTGGGCTTGTGTTATAAACCCAGCTTTCATCACAGTCCTGCTTGCTTTTTGCAGTTTATTTGCATCTATGGCATGCTTTCTATGGTCTTCTAGATAAAAGAGCCCAAACTTGTGGCTTTCAAGACTTGGGTTAACCCAAAGGAGAAGGGCATGGCAGTACATGACTTCTTTTTTTTCACCTGTGACTTCTGAGTTCATGTGAGCTGAGGACTCCATGCAAAGTTAACTGGGAACAAACCAGCACAGATTAAGATCACGGCAAACCCTCCCATTAAAACCACCCACCTTTGCCTTGGCTGTAAATATTCCCATGTGTCAACCTAATCTTTGATCACATTCACAGCAAGTAGCTGTGATGTTACAAAGAGTCACTTGAGGAATGAGTAGCAAGAGCTGTTGAACTTGCATAGTTACGTAAATCCCCATTTCTATGTCAGGAAGCTTGTTAATGTATCAATAAGGAAAGGTGGGGAGAGGAAGGCACGTGGGAGAAGAGCCACACACATGCCGGCATTACACCTTCTCCTTCAGGGGAGAGTGAGTCAGAAATTCTTGCCTTCCACACATCCTTGCTTTGAAGTGGTTCATTTTGGCTTGATTTGACTGTGCAGGAGACATTGCAAACCAACATTTGTGCTGATACTGTCAGCCCTCTGGTGGGTAATATATCTGGGGTAGACAGCCACCACAGGACTGCCCAAAACGTGTTCAAAAACATCAATCACGGGGATTACACAATGTATTTCATAGCTATTTGCATGCCAAAATCTCAGCAGCTGGGTTAATCTTGTAGAAGCAAGTACAATTAGATGATATTTTATATGTATTATATACAGGGCTCTGCGCCAAGATCCACTCTCATAAACAGCAGCGTAAATCCAGAGCAACTCCCCCAACTTCAGTGGAGATTACATCAAAGCTGAGCCAGGATTCATATTCTAGGTTGCTTCCCACTGCCTACACACAGCCTACTGCATTCCCTAAACTGAACCCTGGCTGCCTCATTTCTGGCACCTTAAAGGAACAGTTACCAAATATGTACATATATATGTATTTATATATATGTATGTAGTGTGAGTTGTTAGCAATGCTGGAAATAGTAACCTAACACCAAGAATTTACTAGTACGTATTTTACGAGTGCGCGTGTTCTTGTGCAGGCACCTCATACAGATAGGAGATTTTATAGATGTGTGTGAGCCCTGCAGAAAAGGAAGAGAAAGGGAACTTCAGCAAAACAGCAGTGAGGAAGGTGGCAGGGTGATTTCAGGGTTATTCTTCCAAACTTACGGCAGTGACAGACAACACTCAGGAGGACTACATTGGGGAAAAAAATCAAGTGTTATATAGTGTGTTTTGGACCTTTGACATGACTTTTAAGTCAGTTTTCCCGTTTCCTAGTGTAGTCCTTTAATGAGGATATCCTGTGGCTTGGGTAGGACAGTCACACAGCAAGAGCTTACAGAGAACCTATTTTTAGTTGAATTTCCTACAGTTATCTGGCTCTTTGTATGATTACAGAGCCTGGAGATCTGTCTGTCTTTCTCCTTGTCCTCCTCAATGACTTTCGGGCAGTTGCAGCCATATGAGAGAGATGTAGAATTCTTAAATATATTAAATTCCTACAGGTTTCATGATCCTTTGTGACTGGATGGAGGAGAAAGACCTAAAATAATGCTCTTAGTGTGACCTCTGAGCACTATTACTAGACATTAAGGGAAGCCACCCAGGAGAAGGGAAGTTTAAATATTCCAGCCATAGGAAATGCCTCAGTCCGAGCTTGCACCGTATGAGGCGAAGAATGTCATTAGTCACTGAGGGACAAGTAACGAGAGCTCATCGGGTCTTCTGCTCAGGGAACTGCTTCTTAAAACAATTAGAAATATGATGCCTCCACTCCAAAACCTAACAAGGCATAGAAGGTTAAAATCTGAAAGTGGTTTTAAGTCATTACTTGAGTTTTCTAATTAATCTGTAGTAATTTTCTAATTGGCGGTGTCTGTTTAACAGCTTCTTTAAAAATCTGTTGTAAAATGGTGTCATTAATTTGCTTCTGTGTGTTGAATTCTTTTTTCACAGTCTTTAAAAGCAAATTTTGGTACATTTTAGCACCTTGCATAGGAAACTCTGTTGAGTTCAGAAAGATTTGTTGCAGTTGGGTTTTAATCCAGCAGCCTTGTAGATAAAACTTTGACTTAAATAAAACTTCATATCCCCATCCTCCTTAGCAGATATAACAGTCACTGGACTCACATGTCTGGATGGGACATCCCCTGGGAACTCTGCCATTCCTGTGGAAGTTCCCTGTGCCCATCGCATCCTCCACCACGGCTCAGCATCCACTGAAGATTAAAAGATCAGGCCAGTTCTGAAGGTTTCAAAGAAACTCTTGAGAACAGATATCCCAGAGCCTGATCTTGCAGCAGCTGTCTGGGCAGTGGCTGGGAAATACAAGTGTGTAGTTTTGTGCCTCTTTGCAACTGATAGCTGTGAAGTTTAAAGCTGACATATTAGGCAACAAAGACAAAGATATTGTGTGCATTTAATTTAGTATTAAACTAAATAAAATTGGATTTCCTGTAGCTCATCTTCAGATGGAAAAAAAAATCCATCAAAAACTTAATTTTTTCAAACGACAACAAGCCTCGCAGAGAATCTGTATCCAAGTGTCACAGATGGCAAGCACCACACTGCAAAGTATACAAAAGTTTGAATTCATCCGTTGGATCCTCAATGAGGGTGTACTGTGCTCATACTTGGAAAAGAAACATTCAATTAACTTACAGGAAGTCAAACTTTCTAAACTATAAAAGTATAGATACAGGCTTAATGCATGCAGTCAATACTGATATGCTTTCTTGGCTGCTGAAAGAGACCCTTTCACGTTGTTAAGCAGCACCTCCAGAACCCTCCCCTTTCCCATGGGACGCGCCGTGCTCCCATCCCCAATCACTGCAGTCGCAGAGGTGTACTTTTCTGTAAGGTCTTTCATGGCACATCATGCTGCTCTACAGTCGTGCTTTCTGCCCATGCTGAAATCCTGTGGAGAAAGGGGGAAAGGAGGTTCCCTTTGAAAACAAACAAAAAAACCCAAGCAAGCGAATAAAATGTCTATTGACACCTCACCGTGCCAGCGCTGCGTGTGTTCGCTCTCCCTGGCAGCCTGCTGGCAGCACCACAGCCCAGTCGGCTAAATCAGCCATGCAGTGAGCTGATCCGCTCGCTTTCCTAACCACCTTTCCCGGCAGTGGCACGGAGCCAAAGCCTCCTGCCTTATCTTTTGGACCATGTCCTTCGCACCCACGGAGTGGGATGCCAAGAGCATCGCTTCCCAGAGGACGCGGGAGTTTTTCCCACTGTCCTCGGCCAGCTGGTGGGCTCTGGGGCCTGCCAGTGACCTTGCCTGCGCCCCACCGACTGCCAAGCATCTTGAACCTGCTGTGATGCCAAAATGGGCAGAGCTCGGGGTCCCCATCCGTGCGGAGAGCTGGTCTTTGAATGGGGAGCAGCAGCAGCAGCCTCTCATGCCTGGGGACGGTTTGGCCACCAACCGCTGGCTGCGGTGTTACTCATTATCCCGGCCACACGCATGGCTGGCGTTACAATGATTTCTACCAGCTTGAGGATAAAACCCTAAATGTACAATTTCCTGCCCTTAAGGCCTTGGCTTTCAAGGTTATTTCAAATGTGGGCCTCTCATTTAAACGGAAAAAGAGGAATAAATGCCTAAATCCCACTCAGGTACTGGTTTGACGTTCTTCTCATCCTGTTCAAAAAAATCCCACTTAAACTGGGAAATTTAACAAAAACATGCTTGTTCAGTTGTACTACATAAGCCAACTAAAACCAAAACTGAAGGACAGTAGGAGAATTGGGGTCTGGAAGGCAAAGGCCTAATTAGCTGTGGTCCCTTGGAAGATCTGATAACAAATAAAAAGAAGAATGGTTTTTAGATGGTCTGCATAGACAGGGAAGACTCCTGTTGCTTCTTAACCAAGCAGGAGGGTAATAAACCTCTTGCTGTGCTGGTTCGTTAGGACTGGAATGCATTGTGACTAAGGAAAAGAAAAGCAGCTCTGACACTTTTAACTGATGAGGGGCTTTTTTTTAATGAGATTAGCTGGCCTGACTTTCAAACCTTCGATAGGCTCTGTAGGGTTGAGTGGAGGTTGCTTCATAATTGTAATGATATTGCAAAGTATATGCAGGCAAAGTTATGCAAAATCGGTCAAATGTGGTATTCTGAGTTACTGCGGAGTTATACTTACAGACTATACCTAATGAATATGGAAATTGGCTGATTTGGAGATAAAAGGGTGTTAAAAAATGGTTCCTCGAAGCTCCTTCTCAGGCTTGTGTTTTGACACTTCTTTTTCACCTTGTGCCTGCCGTGCCAGGCTTCTGTGACTGTGGAGCTTGTTTGAATTCTGAGTTCTTAGTACTGGTTTTAATTTTAGTAATAGGGTTCATTTCAATTTTGTCTGGTCTGTGCTGTGCTAAAACACAGCTACATGAAACCACCAGTTTTTTAGTGGATGAATCTAACAAGAACTATCAACGTTTACAACATTTACAACACTTAACATTTACCACAAGCAGATCAGAAACTTCAGTAAACATTTTGGATCCTGCTCATGATTATCTTGACAGTGGATCTTCTGAGTTAAAGCAGGCTAAGAGCAAACCCTGAAGAAACTGGTGTCTGCAAACTGTAGGCTTTAAATAACAGTTAAAAATCTACTTGTCATCTAAGGACCCTAGGAGTTTTTCTCTTATTTTGTCCAATTCAGGAGTTCAGTTTCTTTTGTACAGCTAAGCCTTCCTGAAGAAATAAAAAGCAGAGGGACGAATTACTCCATCTATACCCTGGCATCTCACTGGACTTCAGGATCACTGGGTGCAGTAATTTGTTTTGATCAAGTAGGAAGAGGTTTCTACAAAGACTGACATTTCCCACCTCTGCTTTCTGCAGTGGACGCCACCAGTCCTGGAGCCACCCCATCGACAACTGCACCACCCCCTGTGCTGCCAGAAGGAGAAGACGATGACAACCTTTATTTTTGTGCAAGCTCAAGGGCTTGCAGGCAATGCAATGACACACTTGACCCAGGGGAAGAGGCAGAGAGCACATTTGGCAGGGGAGGAGGGTGTCCCTGTCATGGGACAGAGGACAGATGGACATTGACACAGCATGTAGAGAGCTCGTAGCTGCCAAACTACCTGCCTTTAGGTGTCCTGAGCAACTTCTAATTAAATGGTCACTTGTGGAAAATAACCTTTATGCTGTAGCACATTCAAGCCGGAAGGGTTGAGGCGTCCTGTCAGAAAAGGCAGCGAAAATGCTGTTTCACTGGGTGTATCAGATGGGGTCCTACCAGGTAGGCAGCCCCATGGAGCAGGCAGGTTGCCTGCAGACCCATGTCCCCCCCTTTCACGCACCCCATCTTCCCCACAGGGAGAGGAGCCCTCACCTTCCAAACCTTGATGCAGCAGAAGGGCACATTTGAAGTGTTTATTTGGGGAACAAAAGCTTCCTTATACCTTGACAGCGGGGCAGCCTTCAAAGCCCTCGTTCAAACAGAGCTGTGTTTATCGAATTCCTCTGCACTGAGTATATACATGCCTGAGATTTTAATTCTTTCGTAACTGTGAAACACTTGGTCTTATTTCTATCTGAGGCATTGGGATGGGAATTATCCAATATTTGTGCAAATTTTGCTGTTTAGATCAAGACTGGGCAAAAATCAAGTATGTAGGACTTCAGAGGTTCCCTGGGCAGATCAACTGCGGAGAAGGGAAATCTCTTCTCCCCAGTGGCCTGTTTTGTGACAAAGTGTGTCATAAAATCTCAGACATGGAATAAAAAAGCCCACATATTGCTTTTGATAACTACTCACCCTCAGGCTTTCAGAACAGATGGGAGCACTAAACACCAAAATTCTTCAGCTTACAAACTGGCAAAAGGCCCGGCAGCGCTGCTAACAGAAGGAGTTGTATGAGCTCTTCATTATTTACAAATTGAAATTCTTCTGGAAAGAATTACTATAATATGTAGGACATGATCCCAGGTTTTGGCAAAACGTATTAGTAACATGAGCTATTGATCCTAGGAATTAAATTAGATTTTGGAAGGTTAAAGTGTGATGTTGTCTAATGTATCGGGAACTTTACCTCTAATGGAAAGTTGTTTACACCTGTTGCGAGTGCTTTAGTTAATACATGAAAGTTGGTCTTTCCACGAGGGAATAGGCTGGCTGTTGCTTTCAGATGGTGCCTGTGGAAATCGGGCGAGCAGCTCTGCGCCAGAAGCGTGACTATAACATCACTGCCACAGGATCAAAATGCTACATCTACGTTAACTCCAATTTTTTTTCATAAGCAAACTTTTGGTCCCAAATATCTCATTGTGAAAACTTCCTGCAAAAAATTCAAAACACAGAAAGCTGTTTATTAAAAGAATATTCTAAGAGGTGGGGGGTTTTTTTGCTTCTAGGTACCATCAAATGAGTTTACTTTTAAGGATTTGATTGTATCATATCCAACTAGAGCTGCATAAGGAGTACAGCCTCTATAGCACATTGTCAAACAGGGTTTGGAAGCACTGGAAATCAAAAAATGGGAACAGAGGGCTCAGCTATACAGAGTTGTTTCTGTAATTTCAGAAAACTAAAGAGCTCTGGGTTGTGATGCCGGTGTGAGCTGTGAGCTGCCGATTCAGGCAGCCGTGAGGCAGCGAGGAGATCTGCTGGGAGGGGAGTGGGAAACATCGTGCAGACATTTCCTGCTTCCCAAGGAGTTTCTGCCAACATCTCTAATTTGGGAAGGGAGGATGCCATCTGGCATACTGGCTTTGAAGGGAGTATGCACGCAGTTTATATTGCAGGTGGCAGCTCCAGCAGGACAGGGCAGAGGGAGGCAGCCAGGCACAAATTCAATGAGCGGTGGTTTCCTGCTTGACGGATAACATCCCTCCACATGGGGTACCCATCAGTCGGAAAGGGATGCATCCCTCTCCAAAATACCTTCCTCATTAAACTTTCACTGGCACTCCTATTGTTTCCTTTAAATGTTTTGGTGTTAACATGTTGTTTTGTTGAAAAATTCCTGTCTGCCTCTGCTCAGTATCCCTTCCTTCAGTAAGCTGTCAGCGCACCTTGATTTGCCAGGCTTATGGCAGTCACATAATAAGGAAACTTGCAATAAGAATCAGCGATATATAAGTGTCTCCCAGAGGATGCAAGTGATGGAAATCCCAGTTATTGGTTGTTATTGTACCTGTGGGAACTTAGGGCTGGGAAAGAGATCATCTTACCAGTCTCACTGTAGTAAACAGAGCACCTTCTTTGTTCCCCTGAAGCCACTAATTGCAATGGCAGTTAGGATCAGGCTCCAATTTTGGGACCATCCACACGGAGTAAGGGAGGCAGTTTGAAGCATTCGGATTATCCTGCAGGCTTGAGCTTTTATTGGTTTCAAGTCAGAACAAGATCTCCAGAAGGCAGTCAGACTATGACTATTTCTGCAATGCATTTCAGGAATATCCAAACCAGCTTTAGCCAGGAAGAAACAGCGCTCTTTTTTACTTTTTGCAGGAGTTTTGCAAGCTTTAGCCGAAGCCTGCTGTTGCTGTGCCGTGCTTAGAAAGTTAATAGCAGGAAGGAGGCTCAGGCACTGTATCTTTGGATCACAGCAAAGGCAGAGTATTTGTTCAGCTGTGCACGTGAAGGTGGGTAGGCTCTTCCCCCTGCTGAGGAGTTTAGTAGATCTCTCGCTGTTTTATTCTCCAGGCTTTTGCTACAGAAGGCTACACTGCATTTTGGTTTTGCAGGAAACCTTAGGTTCCTGCTCCTGCCAGCTTGCCTATATGGGGCATCAATAAAAAGGGACGGAGTGTCAGGCCTCCTTCCATGCATTTGCATTTTTGGTCTTGTCAGATCTTTTTAAAAAAACACAGTTTGACCAGCGCTTTAACTAGAAAAACTCTGAGGGACAAATATTACTGTCTTTGTTTAGCACAAGTATCTGTGGCTTATCTACAGCTATCTGCCGGCAGGTCCTGCGGCAGTTAGGTTGTGTTACTCCCTTCTCCCCCATACTTCTGTTGTATTCTTCATTAGCTTAGTGCTTTAAATAAATATTGTTCCTTCCCACCCTTGCGAATGCGATTGTCAACCATCTGCCAAGTGGCTTAGCGGCTTGAGCCCACATCCTGAGACCTGCGAAAGCTAAAGGCACCGGCCCTACCTGCCCTTACACCTGCTGCAAGCGGGACGGTGAGAAACCATGCAAGCGGAGAGATCTTTATCGAGGAAAAGGGGACACAGTTATCGGGCTGGGAAAACACCACACCATTACATTTGGAATTAGAGTGGAGTGCCCGTTCTTCTTTTCCAGCAACTGCGAGTGGCCTCCCAGCTCCTACCCTCGCTGTCAGCAAAATGGTCCCTTGCCCCAAAGTCCTCCCAAGGGATAGGTAAGAGGATGCAGAGCCCTGGAGAGGTCATGACAGCTTCGAAAGGAGCTGCTTGCCCCAACATAAGAGGTCTTGGGGGCCATCTGTTCTCTCAGGACACGAGTTCATGGACAGCAATAATGACTTCACATGTTGTTAGCAAACCTGTCCGTAAATAGCTCATGCAAATAAAAGCCCATTGAAGCACCTCTCCAGGGAAAAAAGGAGTTTTAAGATGGTGATTTAACTTGCAGGAGCAATGCAAACTTGTTTAGAAGACGATTTGGGTGTTTTGGAAGGTGTTTTCCTCCTGGTGGGGAGCAGATATGGAACTGCTTCACGCTCTCCAAAAAGAGATAACAGCCACAAACTGCCCACATCCAACACCAAAGGCAATCCAGTTGCTGAGCTGCCAAGGAGTGGGGCAGGAGTACATATATGCCTACATACATGCACACATCCACCGGCACATCAGACAGGAGACTGCCAGAGCTTTCTCTAAACGATTTCAGCAGAGTGTTTTGATTTCTACAGTCTGACACATTCCAGCCATTTAATGAGAATCTGGGGATTTTTATTGAGCTCACATTTAGGGAACTGAGCAGACTATTTTCCTGTGGGAACATCAGTCCTGTACCTTGCACGGAAATGGCGTGAAGTCGCCCTTAAATTCTTTTATTTACTTTTTTAAATCCCGGATCTTGCAGAATACAGGGAAGTGAACCAAGGTGATATATAACTAGCAGAAAAATGTGAAATTCTTTTCAAAGGCTTGACATTGAAATGCATGCCTGAAACTCACTGTTGCATGAGCTAATATCAGGCAGGTGAAAGGAACTGGCTATGAATAGAAGCAAATTCCTGTTTAAAATATGAAATCCACTCCGCAGTCAGGAACAGCTATGTGAGGTTATTTGTCAGGATCTCACCATGCTGCACTATCACAAACTGATTTCAGGCAGAGGATCATTGAAATTACATCTGACTTGGCCAGACACCAGCAGCATTCAAGAAGTTATGATTTTCAGGAAAAATTTATGACTTCCAGGATGATGACATAGTCTCTATCACCTGCAGAACCATGAATTGTAGGTTAGTGGCTCCCAATTGTTTTCTAAGAAAGGGTCACCAGACAAAATTGATAGTATTATATACCTTTCCCTCCACCCCCAAAATCCTGCTCCTTTTCTTCCTGCTACTTGCCCTTAGTGCTGCCTCTGCTTCCACTCTCCTCTTCTCCTCTGTCCACCCAACACAGGATTCCTACCATGTCCTACTCTCCTTTTGTCATTTCCTCTCAGCAGAGACCCCGGTGAGTGCTCTGTCTCTGGTTTGCAGTTGACATCTGCCCAGGTGTTTTTGGAGAGATGACTAGACAGCATCGCGTTTGCTCCCTCTACCTGAAGATGCTGCAAAATGCTGGTGGGCTTTTCATTAAGTCGTTGCATCCGTTGACACGTATGCTTCTCCCATGTTAGAAAATATGCATTTTCCTAGACAACGAGGACTGCAGATAAATGTTCTCTGGTCTGAATGTATCAGTAGGCTGCCATGTTGGTATTGCATTTACATCCGGCAGCTCCCAACAGAACAGAGGTCACTACAACAGTGAGGATAATGTGAGGAAGCAGTTTGAAAAAATCTGCAGTTGATTTAAAAAAAATCTGAAACAGCACTTTTCTAATGATGATGGAGGAGATGTTTGAAGTTTGGAATAGGATTAATTTATCATCCTGTTTCACTAATACTTTTAATGAGTTTGTAAAATAGCAGAGATGCATAGCTTATTTTCAGCGGCTTCATCTCCAATCATATCATATGAATTAGGGGTTTTAACCCTCTGTAACCATGTGATGTTTATGAAATACCTCTTATAGTTCTGTTTTAGATCCTTTTATTATTAATTCTGCTCACCTTTCACTTGTGCACTTTAATAAAGAGCCATTCCTTTGTGAAGAAACATCTTGACTGCAGCTGAACTGAACCCTATTGGCAACTGCGAGAAGAGGGTTATTGTGTGAACCTTTGGACAACAGGCAGCCCCACAAAACCTGCTGTCACAGGCAGAGTTAGCACAAGGCATGCTGTTAAAATTACCATCTCGTATTCGATGGAGAAACTGGTTTTGTCAACTGAATTGGTAGCGGCACCCAGTGGCTAAAATATAGACTGCAAATTTTACCAGCCCAAAGATTTCCCGACTCCAATGTACTCGTGTCCACCAGGTAAAAAGCTTCCAGCTAAGCTCAGGGAGATCCTAGAGAGGGGAGACTGTTTCCAGTGTCCCTCAGGAGTACTAAAAGAGTTAGCCATTGAGGTGTCTCATTACCCTTGGAATACGTCCTTTTTCACTGAACCAGCTAAATAGACGTATTTTCCTAACATTTTCCTGTGCAACAGCTGCAGTTGCCATGGGAGGGTTATATAATGATTGGTGGGAAGGGACGTGATCCATGTAATTGCAAATAGGAAGCAAAATATCGGCAGCGGGCTCCTGGTTATATATAGTTTATGCTATAAAACACTATAATATTCCCTGCCTTTGACATTACATATATTTCTATCTCTTCATGCATATACATGTTATATATAATTATGTGTGTGCATGTGTGTGTGTGTGCATGTACATACACATGGAGCACTTTGCAGGAATACAAATAGGCGAACCCAGACTATCAGCACCAAGAGTCCACTATGTGCTAGTCCAGGTCGTTCGCTATTTGAAAGCTGACACAAAGTTGTGCAGGGTCAATGCTTCATTAACCAGTGTTTGTGGAGGAAATTGAAATACTGGCCCCCTGAATGCATCCATCCCACGTGGGCTGGGCTGGAAAGCGGGATGCTTGACTGTAGAGGGGCACCTACCCTGACAGTAGCAGCCAGAAACATCTTGCTATAATAATAATAACAAATGTATTTCTAAATACTCAGCCAAAGCTCTTAGTGCACCACATAAAAGTGAAATAACATTTTCAAGGCAGTGCAAGATCAGTACTAACATAAAAACCAGAAACACACCCTTCACACGAGATAATGAACACAGGTGGCCTGAGGTGCAGGGGGTTACAAATATGTAGCCGCTCGTGGTAGTTCAGAGAGATAACCCGATGTGTAGAAGGCTGGGAAGGCAAAAACAGGAAAAAAAAAAAAATAAAGGGAAAAGCTGGCTGATGCAGAGGCAGTGAGAGTGAGCCCTTGCTGAGGGCTCACCACAGCCCAGCCCTCGCCTGCCGGCTTGTGGTCGTAACTACAGATCACCGCTGCCCTCGCAAAGCCATCTGCAAAGCTTAAGGGGAAGCTGCCAAGCACACTCACCATAAAGAGGTTTTAAAAACACACACCAGTAGGTGCCAAGTTTTCTGTCCCTTGTGCACCAAGATAAATGTCTGGTGGGACTGTTTCCAAACTTGTTTCTGTTCTAGTTATTTCTCCTAGTTGTAAGTCTCCCTCCTACCACGCCAGACTTTAAGCACCAGAGAGAAATACACTCACTGCTCAACTAGTTACAGGAGTTCCTCCTTTGGGAACTACTGGCCGAGAGTACACTCTGCCATACAAACACTCAGTTCTAAGTGAAAGAAGTTGGAGTGAGGAAGAAGCAAACAGCCAGAGACATTCCCGTCTCTAACCCTTATCACTCTTCCAGGGTTTCCTCTACCCACAGCAGAAGTAAATGCATCTCAGCCACTCACCTTCAAAGGGACTTTCACAGGCTGTACCATGAGCTCGATACACTGGAGGTTTCTCCATTTTCACTCTCCAGCTGCTGGGCAGACTTCTCAGACAACAGGAGACTTTTAGTGGAGATTTCCTAAATAGCCAGAGAAGACCACCTTCAGTTTATCCATTCAGGCTCTGCCTGTACGGTTAATGAAGCACAGGAATAGCTCATCTTGGGAGGCAGAGGACTCTCCAGCACTGATGACTCTTAAAAATAGGAGAGAAAAAAATCTCTTGAGAATGATTCACTTGTAATTGTTCTTCCATTTTGAGAAAGAGCATGGACTAGAGGACCTCTTAAAGTACTGTTCAGACCTATTTTCTACAATTTCTAGTTGTGACTGAAATTTTCAGTCTCTAGAAATCTTTGACTGATGTGAAGGGACTTTCTACATTGATTACAATACCTAACAACAATACCAAAAAAAAAAAAAACCCAAAAAACTCTAGTATACCAGGAACAGTAGTACTTCTTTGTAGTAAATGTAAAGTCTTATTCTGTCTTAAGTCCATTAAATGCTGATTAGTTGTGGTCAATTTAAAAAGTACTGATTGATACATGAAATAAAGTTTGTATTGCATTTAAACTTGTACTTAAAAGAGGACCCACATCCCTTTTTCATGCTTCAGTAATTGCTGTCTTTCATATCTGAGATAATTCTTCTACCTCTAATAAATACGTATTAGTGATCTATTTTCTCATCAGTTTTCCCTGGCAACACTTTGGAAATGTTCTGCCTTCAAAATGTTTACCTCATTTCACCATGCTGAAGCTTAGTGGCCTCTGCAGCCATCACACTACGAGGGACCCTCCCTTGCCTCACAGTGGTAAAAGAGAGGTCAGCACCCCTGGCAGGACTTGTGAGAGCTTTTTCCTAATCCCTGTAAAATGCAGGATGCTCCAATAGGATGAGAGAGTAAGAACCCCCTTCCCCACTCTCCTTTAGCCAGGAAAACCGTCTGAAGGGGAGAAGAAATGATAAATACATCTGGCAGAGAATGACAGATAGAAGCAAATGCCATTCTGACATCGTAGAGAATGTTATTGGCCTGAGTTTGGGATGAAGATACGAAACGTGAATGCATAACAAATCTTCCCCAATAAATGGTGTCATGCACGTATGCATCTCCCTCTTCCAGTTGTTCATTATTCCTGTCTGACTAGGCCCAGTTATTTTCAGCAAGACAGAGTTAGAACATCAATCACAAATTTGGTGGGATGCTGTGGAGCTGCCAGGCAAGACCAACGCTGCCTATCACTCCTGACTGAGGTTTGCATTGTTAAATACTGCCCAGTGGTTGACCCTTTGAGACTTTGCTTTCCTGACATTTCCTAATGTCAGATCTGAACCTTACTGTAGCTTTCCTGTCATGCAATCAACCACAGACAAGGGGAACAAATGGTTTCTTTTCCTGTTACATAGTTGAAGATCATTGCAACCCTTCTCTCTTTACTCTTTTCTCTTTTCCTCTGGAGAAAAACAAATCCAAACCCATTCTAATTAATCCAGTCTTGTCTTCAAAGGCCCATTCTGGTTTTTTTGTTGCATTCCACTGGTTCTCCTCCTCCTTGAAGGGTGATGCTCAAAACCAGAGGCGACATGTCAGCTGCAGCCTTGCTGCTGCTGAGAGGAGCAGAAGGATTGCTTCATGCTCTTGCAGACTATTTCTGCTTATACAGAAGTTTCATCTCCAAGTGATTTAGCACAAGTGCGTGATACTGTTGACTCATATCCCAGCATGTGACAGGATACCCCATGGATCCTTTTCTGTAAAACTGTGGGTTACCTTGTTTATCCCAATCTTATGCCTGTGATATAGGTTGTTTCAGTTACATGTGGAATCTTCTACTTTCAAGGAACTTGCATCATCTTTCTAGCCATGGGTTTTACAGCCAAAAAAATTATGTGGCTTTTTCTTTTCCTTTAGTGAATTTAATTCTATTTTCCCCCCAGGCCACTTCTCCAATTTGTAAAGATCATTTTGAATTATAATCCTGTCTTCTAAAATGTTTGAAGCCCCTCCCAGCCTGGTGGCTGCCAACACTCGCTGCAAACAATGATCCCAGGAGACTTTTGAACACAGCTGCTAATAGTTGTCTTTTTGTTGAGCTGCATCACCTATGGGTCAGTTTTGGAAAGTATTTTCCTTAGCCTGCATTAAGAAACTCTAAGTAACTTGAAAAGGGAGAAGCTTTATTTACTGCTGCTCTTCTGAAGTAAGAGACATCTGGGCTGGCAAAGTATGTTAATCCAGAGCATTCCTGCAAAGATTGTATTTCTTGCAGCTCTTCTCTGTGTAAAAATCAAGCTTCTTGTTTTGCTCTTTGAGCCACTGTCTGGCCTCCACATACTTCTGTAATAGATCTAATTCTTGAACTGTCTTTTTGAATCCAGGCCTAACTGCATATATCTCTGTTCATGTTTTAAAAAATTTTATTTAAAGACAATGATTCAAAGGCTTTTTGTACATGCCGAATGTTCACAGAAATACTTAACAGAAGTGCTCATGCAGAAAACTAGTTCTTACTAGGGTAAATTTTGGATCATTATCACATGCTTCATACTATTAAGAGTAGCATTTTTTTCAATGTGTATTTTTGGCTGTGCCATATTATCTGGAGGATGATTTGAATGGGCAGTCTCACAATACATTATTTGGTGAATTAATGAATACAGAGATTATGAGATAAAATGATAAGTATATAGCAACTCTCAGGCATGGATTTCACAGACAAACAAATTATGGCTTTTTTAAAACTCCTTTTTAACCTATTTTTTTCTTTTAATTCAGACTAAATATTCTCCCCTGTTTCAGATCCTCCTTTGGGATAAACTGCTATTGCTTCATTGACCACAGACTTGTGACATTTTATACCAGCTGAGGACTTGCCTTTGTTACACTTCAACAAGAATATTAAAATCAATATACTGTTCACAGAAAAAAAAAAATAAACTGTATCTTGTATCCTTTCATGTGGATTAAGTCATGGAAGGTTTTAAAGCATGGTATGCATCAGTAATTTAATCTCTGTTTCAGTTTCAGACCGTACAGTAAACAATTCGTTTCATATAACCGGTATCATCATAATACCTACAGGGTTATTTGGATAGGAGATCTTCTAGTAGATTTGTGCTTCTAGAAGCACAAATACAGGCTGGATGGAGAATGGATTGAGAGCAGCCCTGAGGAGAAGGACTTGGGGGTGTTGGTTGATGAGAAGCTCAACATGATTCAACTACATCCTCGGCTGCATAAAAGGAAGTGTGGTGAGCAGGTTGAGGAAGGTGATTATGACCCTCTGCTCTGCTCTGGTGAGAGCTCACTCAGAGTACTGTGTCCACCTCTGGGCCCCCAACAGGACATGGACCTGTTGGAGTGAGTCCAGAGGGGGGCCACAAAAATGATCAGAGGGCTGGAGCACCTCTGCTATGAGGACAGGAGGAGAGAGCTGGGGTTGTTCAGCCTGGAGAAGAGAAGACTCCGGGAAGACCTTAGAGCAGCCTTCCAGTAGCTAAGGGGGGCTTACAGGAGAGATGGGAGGGACTCTTTATCAGAGAGTGGAGCGATAGGATGAGGGGTAATGGTTTTAAACTGAAAGAGGGGAGATTTAGATTAGACATTAGGAATAAATTCTTTACTGTGAGGGTGGTGAGACACTGGAACAGGTTGCCCAGAGAAGCTGTGGATGCCCCATCCCTGGAAGTGTTCAAGGCCAGGCTGGATGGGGCTCTGAGCAGCCTGGTCTGGTGGAAGGTGTCCCTGCCATGGCAGGGGGGTTGGAACTAGATGATCTTTAATGTCCCTTCCAACTCTAACTACTCTATGATTATGTGGTAAATTACTGGAGTTAGAGGATATGGGGAACGTAAGGGATCTCGGATACATTTTTGGGCAATAATAAAAGCCACAGGTATTTGTAACAAGATAAAAAAGGAGCACGACATTTTTTTTGCAGATAATAAATAAGCTCCATGGCATTTGTAATGGGGAAGACGACCAATATCACTGCACATGACGGTTTCTTACCTACACTGACCTTCATTTAGGTACAGAATCCACCATCGCTGTTTTCCTCTGGCAATCCAGAATCCCCTGGTTTACATTCACAGTGTGGCTTTCATTTGAGCAAGAGAGCAAATAGGCCATGCAGCACAGGTTTTTTTCCCAGGTCTGGCATTGAACAACATCCCAGACTGAAAGGAGAGGAACAGAGGGGGAATCTGTGGGAACATGCTCATATAGTGGAGTGTATAAAACTCCCATGAGGGAGGGAATTTGCAAGGAGCACGCAGCATTTCTGGAAGTATGAAAACAAACATGCATCAATATAGGATTATTAGGAAGGGAAAATAAGAAGAGAAATAAAAAGCAATAGAAATAGAAATACAGAAATAAATAAAAATAATAGAAATAGGGAAAGAGCAAGGAGAGTGGGGGAGAGAGAAAGAAAGGAAAGGAAATAGGCAGAGCAATCCTTCTGTTAGACTCTTCATTGTAAAAGTGTCAGCAATGAAAAGACTGGAGACTGGCTTTCCGAATGGTATTCCAGATTGATGTACTGGGGGTACAACCAGCAACCAACAAGGTCTTCTGGGTAAATTTGTTGGTGAATCATCAGAGACAATGACATTCTCTCAGATCCTTCTCAGAATGAACAGAATGAAGGGAAATATTCAGGAAAAAAAAGAAACAATTTCACACAAATCCGTATCAAATTAGAGGGTTTGTCCTGTTACCTTCAGAGGCACCACTCTTCAACAGCATTCAAGGAAAGGCAAGCTCTTCCATTTAGTGCATGTCACTAATTAAAAACAATTATTGATGTAATTAAAATACTTAATTCCACTGCTCTCTGGTGGTAAAGGTAATGTATATCTTGGGTCTTTCTTTATCTCAGAGTGGGAACACTGAGGAGATAATTTGGCAAAAACTACATTTGTAGCCTCTGGACACAAACCTGAAAGTTCTCTTAATTAATTTCATTAGCTTAATTAATTTGGCTAACTTAATCAGACTTTCATTAAAACCAATGAAAAAACTAAGTACTGCTGCTGTGTTGATAATGTTTCCAAAAAAATGCTCATGAAAAGATCGTTGATATACCGACAACATAAAAAAATTGTCTTTACAGAAATAGGGGCTTTTAATGCGCCAAGCTTCACTTTCCTTATGTTGTCTTTTTGACCGTAGAAGAAAAAAATGTACCAGCTTGCAGATCGCAGCCTGCAGGCACTGAACACCCTGCAGCATTGGGCAGGGTATTGTCTGCCTCTAACCTCCTGTTTCCATGCAAAATCGTCTTCAGCACAAACAAAAAAAGGGGGAAGTGAGATCGAGATACACAAAAAACGATTGCCAGAATGATGAATAAGGAGTTAAACTTGGGTCAGCTTTTACCTTTCCTTGAAGATTTGCTCCTGGAAACCAGCCATGGAGGCAGGGAGGAAAGGTCAAGCACCAGCAGTGAGAGATCGAGACTGGTCTGAACACCGGAATAGTTTTCAGGTTGCCCCCTGAGTGGAGTTAACATTTGTCATTGCCTTCCTACACACAGCTAATTGCAAAGTTATTTTTTCCTGATAAGCTCTTCATTTCACAGCATAATTGCACAGATCTTTAACTTTGGGAAACACCACAGTTATTTTTCTTTCTCTCACCAAGGGTATTTCAAAATATAGAGGTCAGTATGCAAGGACAAGTAGATACATGAGTAAATAGGTGCTTAGTTACACAGTCCCCTGAATGAACGCACATTTGGAAAAATACTTAGTTTTCTATTCCAAAATCACTTTTAATTCCATACACCTCTCTGTATTAACCTATCTGGCACCACTGTGTTTTTTACATCTTTACTTACAAAAGAAAAGTCCTCGATGCTTTTCTACTGACATGTTTGACTTTTCTCGCACATAGCTAACTATTTTAATTCGTAGAACTGGGTATGAGGAGGCCTGTACACTTGCTAACAACTGAATGTTGCGGTCGGTATTTCATATGGGATCTCTCCCATGGTTAGCATCTGGCTCTAGGATGGTAGGACTCCCAGGCTGAACGAGGAAAGGTGCATGGAGGGAACTGGAATTTCTGGCACGTGAGAGATCGTGAAGGATCCTTTTCCCAAACTGCCCTGAAGAAGCAGGTTTGGTATGCTGTCATCATTTAGTCCACATACTGGAAAGTAAAGGATGCAACATCAGTGTCACAGTGCTGAAGGGTGGTCTTGGACTGTTATCTGAGTTTAAATCCAACAGATGCAAGTGGGTCTAATGTCAAGCAAAAGTAACATTTCATAGTGTGACTGTCAAGATTAGCAGAAGGGTACTGGAATACTTTTGAAACTATATCTAATTAAGCCTTGTATATAATAGCCTTCAGTACCCTTCTCTTAAAGTCAACAAAAGTTTCTATTTGCTACAGTGGCATATACCTATAATCTGACTCAATTCCCAAGTGATGTCTTTGTGTCCGATTATGAAACTCTGGCTGTGACCAGATTAACAACCACAACCAAAAACCAGAGTTATTTAAAACAGCGTGTTTACTCACATCTGCAGTGGGATTGCACAAAATTGGTATAATTTTGGGAAATCAGAGAAAAGAACGGTGGAAATAAATAGTACCTGATCCATAAAGACCCTCTAATCTAATCCTTCTAATCCTCGTGCATATCAATATGCAATAATGCTACAACGGCTCTTGCACCAGTTCTGTAATTAAAGTTCAGACTACTATTCTTTAAAGTAGTCATTCATTTTTCTTGTCCCTGAGGGGGATATCAGCATTTTACTCCCTAGCTTGGCATACTTGGTTGCTTTCAGTTCTGACTGAGTATTCCAAGTTTAATTTAAAATAAATTAGACAAACAAATTTCAGCATGCATTTTAACTTTTCTGGGACTTGACGGTTATGAGTGGAATGACACAGGCTTTTCAAATCCTGTTAGGTGAAAAATTCTTGAATTCAATTGCAAAAAGCTCTATTTTAAAAAAGCTCTTGCTAAACTTATGCATTAAAAATTGTTCATATATCCATTAAATGTTATGTTTGTTAGAAACGAATAGGGTGAGAACAAAACTCAATAAGAGAAGGGTGCCAGGGGTAAGAAAATATTAAGGATTTAAGCAGACAGTGACTGCAAATGGTTGTGTTGATGCAAGACAGTACTACGGTGTTTTTGTGCTAAACGCTTTTAATGACAGCTGATGAGTCTTTAATAAAAAGGTGAATTAAGAAACCACCAGGCATCTGTGAAAGGGATGTATGTACCTCACAGCCTCAGTTCACAACAACAAAATTTGAACAAGACATACCCAGACCCTTGGGGG